>JAQFYC010004496.1:0-16967 GCA_034694165.1 Tomocerus mixtus | reverse complement strand
TTTTAGGTACCTAATTAGCCTCGCACGGTCAGAAAAGGTAGAAGCTTAAAAGATTAGTTGCATTTGTTTGCGCGTCCATTATTACTTATCTCCCTTCCTTCTTATATTGTGTTGTAAGTATGATGTGTATGTGCACACACTATTTTGTAGCAACAAACTACCTACATGACATGAAAGGACTGCTACCTTATAACATTTCATCACTATATACCTACTATACAATAGTGGACTGTATTAAATGCATGCACTGCACATTTATTACTTACATTACCTTACCTTACAACTACAACCTAAACCTATGGACAAGATTCAACTAACAAATCCTCTGCCTTCACTTCATAAGTATATGCAATTGCAATTCATGAAACTAATAAATATCTATTGTGTACTTACTACTTACTGTTGCAATCTAATGCACACAATATTTGATACATTCATCACATGGTGTGGGTCAAGCAGGCTACGAGGTCATCAGGGAAACTTTTCTAAGTTCACATCTCTTTCTCATATCATCATGACATTAGAGTCCCATCCCATCCCACCTCACAATATTATGCGTAGTTAGGATTAGTAGAAGCTACAAAACAATACACACACTCCCTTTTATCTAATGCATATTCCTTTGAACTAATCAACTAATCCTAATGATTAATACACAACGTGTAGGGTATCTTCTCCAAAAATTAATAGGACGATCTACTGAATTAGAATTAGAATTAGCTGTCTTTTGTCTACTAGTCTTTCCCAACTCTTCTTGTCTGTTAACAATAATGAAGAATTTGCAAGCTACTTATATATGCATGTATGTAACTAGGTATAATACTTATTAGAGGTTGCACAAGGATACTACTAGCTTCTATCTACTACTGTACTGTGCTGCATTGCACTGCAACTAGGTATTAAAAAGAATAAATTATAGTCATACAATAATGTATTTACTACGTATCGTGTTTTACTTACTTTGTTTGGATAACTATACTTATTGTTAAGGTAGGTAGTAGGTAGGTAGCTAGATACGCTATTATAATTTGTATAATGCAATTGCATTTTCAGTTGGTTGAACCAGACAAGAAGAAAATGAAGTTGAATTTTAGCTTAATAGGCAAATCATTAAATGGGAGCTAGACATGGTTGAAGTTGATGATGATGTACACGACAAAATGGTCCTTTGTGCATGCCAATGAATCAATTTCCATTTCATTCACAAAACAAAACAAAGACACATTGCATTGTACTACATACATACATAATACACAAAATATAAATTAGCAGTACGTATACAGTGGTCTGGCCTATTCCTTACAGATACAATACAAAATGCAATACCACACTGTCTGTAGTAAAGTAACAGAGCAGAAAGCCAAAACCCCACCAAACCACAGGACATGGACAGCTAAAGCCAAAGCCAAGCTATAGTGACTACCTATTTAGTTGTTACACGTAGGAACTATGAATTATAACTATGTGAAGCTACATATGAGACACGTTATCTGTATTTTCTGTATTATTACCCACAGGTAGATACTAAAACAGTAATAAGATGTATAATAATATACTTTTATAGTAGTAGAGATAAAGTTAATCAACTAAATAACATAACGTTCCATTTCATTTCGATTTTACTCACATCCCAGACATTATACCTCAGACAAAGTTATGATAAACAAAGTTTGGTATGGTATGAGCTGAAAAATTAATGACGACTCAATTCCATTTTCAGGAAATAGTCATCAGGACAATTACTAAAGTCGGTCTATTAATTTCTTGGATCAGAGGAGAGGACGCGGACGCAACATGACATGGGCATGACGATGGCACGCTATCCTATACTAAACTACAGCTAAACTAAGTCACTAACAAGTCCAGTCTGCCCACCTATTTCCTAGTAAAGTACAATTAGTTAACGTTAGCTTAACACACGGAATACAAACTTCTCTAGCTCGCCTTCTGCTCCTTTGCCTTTTGAAATTGCCAATTGCACTTAAACATTATCTTTTACACTTTATTCTCTAATAATGTGGTATAGTACGGTAAATGCCTACTGCCTACACGAAAAGTATGTTAATGTGAACTTTAATATTCTGTACATTCAATTTAAACTGAGCACTTTGTGTTTGAACTTTTTTCTCTAATAATCACTATTGCGATAATGGCATTGATTGCTATTTTGTCATTTTGTGTTTCTGCTCAACATTTCACTTATATACATTGATTTGTGTTACCTTGTCTGTCTGGTCTATAGTCTAAGCTGACTTGGCCCGGGACAACTAGATTATCTAGTAACTAACCTACACACTATCATTATTCATCCATATCTCTAATAACTCTGCTCTTCTTGTCTGTATGTATGAATTGTAAGTAAATACTTCAGTTGAATGACAATAAGAAAGTAAATAATTCTGAGTGAATGAGAGAGATAGAAAATTTAACAAAAGTATTTTACTTAACTGCCTTGCCTATTGCTATTCTGTGGCAAAGCAACGAGTGAAGTCTCAACTCTACTTCTACTGCCCACACAACTTTAACTATATAACTATAACTTTAATTCTCTGTCTGTCCTGTCCTGTCCCTTACTATTATAATACCAATACTCAATACTCAATACCAATAGTAAATAATAGCAGACCATGCCACCTCAAATCACATCAGTCAGTCTCTTGTGAATATTGTTGAAAAGTATACAATAGAAAAATCCATTTAAAATGAAAAGTAAAGCAAATGAAGCCAAGAGTGAATTGAACTGAAAGGAAAATTACACACCTCTGTCTATGAGTTGCTTGGTAGTTAATAGGTATTAAGTTAACCACTACCTGTGCTATTATGTCTACCGCGATAATCCCAATATGTAGTTTAACTGGAATGTGTGTAAGAAAATATTAGTGCAGTCATTGTTTGTAACTATTGTAATAATATCCTCTTTATTTTATATGTATACTTACTAGTTAGTGTGTAAGAAGGAAAAAGTTCTTAAGAACTAAGGATAAGTACTATTATACTCTTCCACTGCAGTATACAAGTAGAGGCAGTCCCTTAAATTTGAAAATATGAACTCGATTTCTCTTCCAAATATAAATCCATTCCATATAATGCATTAGTTATTTGTTAAGTAGTGTGTTGTGTTATGTTGTGTACGTGTATACCTTCCTTATTATGATTACTTACTTATTTAGTACGTAGACATAGTCTTTGTACCTAATAAGAACATAGTTAATAATAAGTGCCAACTTGCTTTATGTTATTTTCTGTATTTCTTCAAGGCATTAAAGAAAAGCGAAATGAACCAAGCGAGAGAGACAAATTCAAATCCATTGAGCCCCACTTACTTCACTTATACTTACGATTAGTTATTGGATTTCTATTTATCACCACTATCTCTCTGTTTTGTGGTAGGGTTCTATTTATTATTGGATTATATGTACATAGAATACATAGAAGACATGAATCATTTGTCTTAAATAATACTACACAAATATCTGCTCTAAGTTCATATACTCATTCCTGTATAGATAAGCATTTATAATATATTACTTATACTATGTGGCATATCCACATATCCAAATGCGAATAAAACTATTGATGCGTGAACAAGAACACGGCCAAGCTTAGTTATAAACAAATAAATACCTACGTTTGTTTTATTCCCCATTTCCCTATTGCTTTATTGCAAGATAAAGAATGTGCAGATTGCAGATACTAATAATATTTGAGCAAATATATAGACAACAAGACAAGGCTACAATAGTACATTACAATTACTGCTTTGCATTTACATTCTTTATTTAATTCGCTCCTTCTAAGATCATATCTGATTTTATCTGAATTAGCAGTGCCATTATACGACTTAGTTTATAACACATAACTTATAAGTAGATGCATCATAATAATAACTATAATAAACTGTAAGCGTTAATACACAAATACAAACACAACGCCTCGTTGGTTCATGTGTTTGATGTATTATATATACATAAGTAAATGGAAAAAATACTAATATAATTTAAATTACAGTAAATCTTTTGCATTGCACATAACACATATGTTGTATCTTGCTAATCTCATAAATTATTCACTAGTCAAACCACAGTTTGGCAGTCCAATCTGTCTGCTTCACAACTCCACGCATTTATATATACAGTATGTGTCTACGGTTCAGTCTAGAGTCTAGAATAATACGATATCATAATAAATATTATTTTATAACTCCCAATAAATTTTAATGTGCGAACAAATGGAATTTTTCATACATAATAATTGGATTAACATTCCTAATTGGGTTGATGAATATTAACTAAATAGATTGAAGTTTATCGAGTTAGTTAAACAAGTAGTTAAAATAAAATTATGATTCTCTTAAATATTTCCACTGACAAACATAACCATATTTTATTATTTCTTAGTATACGTTGGCTTAAGTGAATGTGTAGCTTGATAGTTTGTAAACAGAACTCTTCTGGTTAAACACTTAAAATTAAGATGATGTTGCTTCGTTTTGTTTTGAGGCCTGGCCCGTGATGTATGTAGTATGTATGTAATGAAGAAATAACAGGAGAACACTAAATGGTTAATAAATGCTTACGTACACAAAACGTATAACTAGCTATGAACGGGAGGACACCTAAATTCTAGATAAATATAAAGATATTGTAACATTCCATTAGGATTACTAAACATTAAATTGGAAACCCTTTTTTACCGAAGTCAAGTCAAGTGTACATACCGAAGTTACATTACATAGTGGTAGGTACTTAACATTACATTATTGCATTAGACAAAAGTTATACATCAGACATACCGTGCCCTGCCAAGTAAGTCTCTTTGGCTTGCCATCCAATTATTACCTTCTCGGGTAGCCTTTACTTTACTTTATTTCTTTTCTTTACCTCGCTACTCTACTCATTTACTTTACTTTACTTTCGTCGCTATGTTTTTTGTCTACATTGCTTACTAACACATTCTATTTGATTCTACTCTATAACTTACTGACTGAATGTAACGTAATTATGTTCTGTTAAGGGCAATAGGTAGATTATTTACAAGATTTATTGAAGAAAGTACATTACTAAGAAGGAAATGATTTCCTTCTGAGAATTTAACCGTATAAAACACCAAAGATGAAGAAAAAGTATCAAAATTAGCTAATGTACATAAAGTGGTTATCTTAAATGTTAAAGCAAAAGTAATAAGGACCATATACCCACCTGGTGGATTCTCTTGTAGTGTAGGCACTCAAAAAGTAACAAAATCCCAGAAAACATTAGTCCAACCAAAATATTAAGGTTTAGCAAGTTTAGCACAGGACTCACTCAAATCAAATCACCAACAGAGTACCACTTTCAACGTACTTAGCGTTTCAGCATTCACGTAACTCAAGCTCAAACTGTTTCGGTAATTCAAAGTCAGTCAAATGTGGTTAATACACTGTCACTCATTTAAACATTTTTATGATAAATGCCAACTGTGATGTGGTATGGTGTGGCTTAGCTATAGGGAATCCAACCGAAGTCAAACTCAAACTCAAAATGCAATCTGCAATCCTATCCTTCCAAGAAAAATATTTTCTGGTTCCCAAAACCAAAAACGCCAAGCGAAAGCCAAGCCCATGAAATTCACATAGTTAACTACCGTAAGGTATCTAATGTTGTAATTGTAATTGTACATACAGACAGATATGTACTAACATTACGTATGCAAGTGAATTTGCATGATTTTTTAAGTTAACAACTTTAGCTCACTCCCACAACACCATACGTAGGTTTCGATAATAATATTTACTGCATAATAATGCCTCCAGTTAAGCCAAGCCAAGTCAAGTCAGTTGGTCCCGGCCGACCCGACAAGTGTTTTGTTTTGCTTTATGTTCCTTGAACTTAAAATCAATTGCAGATGCTTTTTTGTTCTCTAGTCATGTAATGTTACACCATAGTAATAGTAATACACTCTTTCTAATTGCAATAAACATAAATTCACATTTCACTTTAAGTTAAAATTTGCTCGTTACTCCTTCCTAGTTTAAATATAATCCATATTTAGCAAGTACAAGACAGCTATAGGCTGTACTTACTTAAGTCTGCGTTTAATGAGGTGCCATATAATTCTATTTATGTTTACTGCTAAGCAGTTAATGTAAGTATCGCACAAGCCGAGATGTAAAGGGTAAATAGTCAATAGTATCCACGAGCCCACTGTTATTTTATGTAGTAAATATGTAGTGCACTATAAATGAAACTCGGGATTCAATATTCAACATTCAAGGTAAACGACCATAAACACTTGAATTGACTATTTCAAACCTTCAACAGTTCTTGTTTTGCTGGAAACATCTAAATCTCTTCTCCTTCACTCAAACTCTCAACTTTAACTTTAAGTTGAACAGAATGGATTTAAGAAGACGCTTGTCGTAACCGTATGTAATAATAATAGCGTCTGCTTCCAAAATTGACACAAACACCAGATGCACTGTTCAATGTACTCACTTATACTTGTACTTATATACTTACGCACTTTACTTACAAATGCTACAAGGTACTGTACTGAAAGTAAGTATATTTATCAATCAAATACCTCAAAAGTAAGTACACCTCCCAAAGGAAACTTACGTTAGTTAAACTTCAGGTTTTACTGGACTGGAGAGGATACGGTGGGAAAATGTATCTATAAGGTATGAATCTACCTCCTCTGTGTCAGCTTAGTTTCAACTTACGGCTCACATTCACAATTCACATCACAACAGCGTAGAGGACCAAACTGAACTGAACTGAGGAACGTCTTGTGTCGTGTCTTTAGCTTGCTTCTAACTTCTATCCAATTCAACAGAACAACCACCATGCATACATACATTACATACCAAAGGCAAACCCAACAGAACTACCTGCTCTTTCCTTTAGCTTTAGCCAGACCAGGCCAGCTTATTCCTCATACGAATAATATACAAAGGGTACCTACTACCTACTGCATTTATAAATGTACAACATATACAGTACACAACACAACTTCCATGTTATTGCACTACAACATGCAATCCGTGTAAAACTAGAAGAATGAAGCCAGACCAGCATTAGAAAGACCCAGTGAGTATAATATACCTATTCTGTGTAAATTGTAAACGTAATACAGATAGTAGTAGGTATTTGGAATGTACCTATGTACGTAGTATGTACTTACTACGAATGAATGTACAAACGTATGCATGCAAGCTTTCATCGTGATGCTTCAGTTGGTTTGCTTGATTTTGTATCTTGTATGTAGTAGCCACAGCTAAACTATTACATTGCCAGTGCCTCCGTGCTTAAGAATGGGTACCTTCTTTATAGGTAACAATAACAAAGCTAAATGAACATTTACATACACAGAGGAGCAGAGTAGCTAACTAAAACTCTAACCCAGTCCAGTATAAAACCCAAGCAATAGCTTAGCTACCTGCTTCACATCACGATCACACAAACACAACACATAGTAGTACAGGTAAGTTAATGCACCTAACGAGAGTAAGTAAAGAGTAAGTGAGGTTAAAGTAAGTAAGGGATGCAATGTAATGTTTTGTTATGTGCATGGGAATCGAGTGCATGGAACAACATTAGACTTCGACTGGTCTGGCCTGGTATCTCTACTCCAGGCGCATACCTGACTGTGACTTCAATTTTGTTATTTAGTTATGTTATGTTATGTACATTTACATTGTGTTAAAGCGTACAATGCCTTCATGTAAACTAAGGCTACTGCTACCTACTATGCATGTAGCATCTTTATTTTACTGTTTTCGGCTTTATTATTACTTTACTTTACTTTACTTTACTTGACTACCTGTAGTATCTGTATATGTAATAGGTATACCTACTACCTACATGTGAACCTACATAGCAGCTGAATTGAAATTCAAGGGAACTTTTCCGTTTCATGATTTTCAGCATAAGAACACTAACCAAGCCAAGCACACCATGAAGAAGAGTTCTGACCTTTCTTTCTTTAGAATTTATGGAAATATCTATGCATGAAGTAAGAACATAGGTAGAATTTCTGTTTCTTTCTTATTCTTAGCTCCGGACAAGAGGACAAACTAAATAAAAGAGAAGGAGAACTCCGGCTATGTAATGTAAACTTGGGTAGGCGAGGCAGGGCAACACAGAAATGAAAATGAAATGGACTTTTGTTTAATTTAGTAGTTTAAGTAGTTAAATTGTATTACTTACTTACATTAGATATTATTACGTCGCGTCCTACATATGTTTGTATTTCGAACGAAATTATTTCTCGTTTCAGGGTTGGACTACATTTTGGAAACTACTTACAAGCATAGCGACGCAGTTTTGACAAAAACGAGCCGGGAGAGAGAAAGAAGTGTGCATGAGATACAGTAGTGCAGTATGCATATATAAAAATATAGAAAAGAACGCGCCGCTGCTCTGATGCACCAAAAACGAAAGGATTTCCAGGGAAAGGTGCCTGCACTGCAGCAAAGAAATGCAATTCAACTCCAGCCATATGTACTTAAGTACATAACATACAAATAGTACATAAGAACACACGGTTACGGTCCCAGGGCCAGGGTATGATATGGTGGTTGTTAGTGGTATTATGATATACCATCATAGAACAGGACACTAATAGTAGTCTAACGTTGAGTGTAATGTAATGTAATGTAACTACTATTAGAGTATGTTGTATGTTCTCTCTCTCCTTAAGTTTTAATGTAATGTCATTGCAATGCTAATACTAATACTAAATACTACTTGGCTCAAAGCACACATCACATCACATACTTTTTACTTTACTTACTTTAGTTACACACACACACAACTGAAAGAAACACATGCAGGCAGACAATTCTTCTTATTTTTCTAAACTTTTTCAACATCTCCGCTCATCTCGTCGGTCTATGTCTATGTCTTTTCTTCCTCTAGGCCAAACTAAGCAAGGGAAGGAAAAGCCAAAGCTAAGTCACCTACCTTACGTTACGTTACGTTACATTATATTACATGCACACAAAGATCCCTTCCCATACTTCCTTTTATCCTTTTCTTTCATAATAGTGCAGACACAGCAAAGAAGCAAAGAGACTTTAAGAGAGTCGACTAACGATAAGGCTCTGACAGAACAGACAGACATTCAAGACGGGAACACCAGTGCAGACTAACTAATCTCTACGAACAAGACAGAATCGAGAGGTTGACTGAGATTTCGGGTACTTTTCCGTCCCTTCACGATTCTCCAGTCTTGCCTTGCCTACTTACATTCTGTTCTGAGTTCTGACGGAAAGATCTTTCAGTTTATTATATCTATACTTCAATACTTAGCCTTGTCTTTTATCAATTCCTATATTTATAACCAAACATCCATTATATACGTTGTAGTAGAGGTATGGTAGTCAGTAATAAAAAGATAAGCTAAACTTATACCTTTGTAGATTTAGTTCATAGCACAGTGTGTGCTACCTACTTCCAACACCCTGCTACCCTAAACTCCAAACCTAATCAACTTGATTTCGTTTTCAACAGTTCGGTGGGTGTATTTAATGTATAAGCAGTAGATCCTACTTAAGAAACTCATTCTACGACAAATGATCTTACGCAGTTAGTGACGGATCTTATTTTCTTATACACATAAATAGTATGTATCAGAAGATACTCTAAATAACCATCAGTCTTATATTTTCCTACATTACCTTTAAAAAACTTCATATTACATGTACTACGCTCATTTATTGTTTCACTAATAGATTCATCGTAGAGATCCTCCTTTAAGTAATACATCCTATAAACATAAGTATATTCATTACATGGAATACACAGTTTGAACATTAACGAAAATTATCTTGGTCATTCTCACTTCTTTGATTTTTTATGTAAAGCTACCTATTTACATTACATTCATAGAAGAAGATGAGTCTCTCTGTTTCGTTCCGATGCTCCCCAGTCCATCCCAAGCCAGTCTCTTCATTTAGGTTTTAAGAAAGATGAAGGTGGATGCTGAAGTTGTGAAGCAGGTGCTGTCTAATGGACTCTCATACATATATAATTAGTTTATGTACTCGTAGCTTGCTTTGTTCTGTTATTCAGTTACGAACGGAATTACTGCTTCCCTGGACTCTAGACATGGACATAGACGGATAGCAAAGTAATGAAGGAAACGTGATGAGTTGTGAGATGAAGCGATCTCAGCTGAACTTTTAACCAAGTGATAAGTACATCTTGACTTGACTTGAAATGAAAGCCGTCATGTCAGTTCGAACAAATAATAGTAGATATTGACTGTCTGCATGAAAAATTGCATCATAATCCCGGTTTTTATTTCATCACGATTTTATCAGTAATCTAATACAACAATGTGGTAATCAAACACACATTATAATGTCCTTTATGCATCTACAGTTAATTACGATACCTAAATATTAATGCTTTGCAATAAAAGTTAAGTGGAAACAATTGTATTGTAGAACTATAAACAGAAGGTCAGATATATATATAATTACATATTATACTATTAGTAATCATTGCATACAGACGCGTGTAATCTATAAAATGTCAATTTCTTCTTATTATCTTCGTCTGGTAAAAGTAAAGCTTGAACATGGCAGCGACAGCCGTATAGCAAATGTCATTTAAGTACGATAGTACTGATCTGAATGCAAATGTTACAATAAATGCAATTTATTTTATTTAGGTTAGTTGATTGACAATAAACGAAAATGTCGCTTCAGGATTTTCCCTTTGTTGATATTTTGTCTGGTGGAAGTCAAGATCAGATTTAATGAACTTGGTTCGATAATTGAGACGCTGTAGTGCTGCGTTCTGCTCTGTTGAAACATTAGTTGAAGGCACAACAACAATAACAATTCAGTTCAAACAGCAAACGACTGATACTATAGTAATGTTTTCTTAAGGTTGAATTGTCTATGTAGTCTTACCATAGAAAATACCAACCAAATACACTACTATACATATAAGTTATGTCTATATAAGTCTTGTGCATTTCCCTATGATATAAACGTAATCTGTGGTGTGGTGTAATGTGTCGCATAACGAATGCAATGTGATGCAATGCTACATTTACTTACATCAATACAAACACAATGCGATGAGATGAAGAAACAAAACAAAAATCTAAAGTCAAGACCAAGACAAGTCAAAGTCAACTCTGTGCGGCCAGACCAGACTTTAACCATTACTATTACTGTAATCGTAATCACTTATACTTATATCACATAGCAATTCTATTTGCATAATTTGTGTGCATGTAGGTAGGTGCATCGAATTTTGGTTGATAATATAATGTTCTTCTACGGATATACAATAATGTTGTTCAGAATAAATGTCACATCACAGCTGCATTGAATATTTCATTGATCAACCTTAGTTGTTTGGCTTGGCTGTCAGTCAATTACGTCTTATCTAGATTAAAAGTCCTTTTGAAAAAAGGGCTAAAGAAATTGTCGCATAAAGGGATTGCTTGGTGGAGTAGAGACAGAAACACGACAACGACAAAGCAAGACAGCTAGGACAACTGAAGCCAAAGTCAAAGCCAAACCAACAAGATGAAGAGATGAATTTTCCTCTCTTCTGTTCTGGTATGCCTTATAGCGTAACATTAACGTTAAAGTTAACGTTACGTTACTTAAATGCACACACACACATAATGCGAAGTCTTTAACAAGGCTTATCTGTATCTATCTTTGTGTACAATAACTGAAGTGAACTAGTCAAGCATTAGATCATTCCCTTGATTCTGCAGAAACGTTTTTACTACTATATAGAACTTGTACGGAACTATTTATAAACATTTTATAGAAGTACTCGTACATATATAGTTCAGTGTACTATTTAACTGGAGTAAGAAATATGTAGTGTGCTTGTGCTCCTCGAAAGTTTATTTTGGCTTGAGATCCTTATTAAAGGTTGGGAGAACGTATATGGACATAATATGGATAGGCTGCATTGACTAATCTTAATGTGTGTATTCACCTTAGGATTTAGTATCACAATTTGATAGTATCAGTTTGTGTTTATGTTAGTAGAGTTAAATATATGATGCGTGAGGATATATTATGTATTCAGTTCTGTAGGTAATCCTATTTTTGTGTCATGAGTTTGGCTGAGTTGACTTCGTACACATAGTTAGTCACATAGAGTAGGTAATCTAGTAAAATGCAGTTTATTATACTACAATACCGCTGCGCTACACCACAAAGCCAGCTTATTCAGCAGGAAACCTTTCGGTTTTTATGTCCATATACAAAAATCCTCGTGTTCTGTTGTCTCGTCTTGTCTGGTGTGAGAATAAACAAGTTCCTTAACAAACCAAGTTCATCTGCATTTGATTTTGAGCGGAAAGACCTCCAAAGCAGCCTCTTTCCCATACAAATAGTTGACTTCACTTTGATTTTATAGTCTTCATAAAACAAACATTAATAACGCCATAGGTTACCTACCTACTACCTACCTAACCTACCTACTACCTACATACTATTTACTACTGCTTCTTTTATATAATATTATTACGACTGTGTTATGTTATGTAAGTTATGTATACTAACTTCTTAGCACTTTGCCAAGAAACATATTTACCACATAACATGACATAAGTAATTATGTATGTATGCATTCAGCATTCCTTATTACTATCTTTTCTATAAACTATACAAGAGGACCAATGTATTTATGTATTGCATATGCAGACACCCAAACTGAGATGTTATACAATGTTATTATGTAGCACTTACGTTTATTATATAAAGCACAGCTGAATAAAGATCCATTAGATTGCTTGGGGTTATGTGTTATGTTATGTTAACTAAACATTATCTAGAATCTAGAAAACATCTTGCATATGTATAATGCATGTATGTGTCCATATACATTCCATTGCCACTTAGAAGCACACTATATTAATTAAAATTGGACAGGGACATTGAACTTCCTGTGTCAACAGTGCCTTAGTGCCATTTCTTGTCTTTATTTTAATGTGGAACAAGCTATACAGTTTTTTTACCTTAGTTAAATAGTTATGTATCATAACTCTTAATGTATAAGTAATTTATGTACTACTGAACACTTCCATGTGTGTATCGTTCGCTTGAGTGTCTTTTTAACGTTTGCCAATTGTTCATTTACTGTTTTCTGTACTACAGGGAAGGGCAATCAAAAATGTTCATTGATACTTCATAATAGTAGTAAATGGGAGGTATGTGTGTGTAAATGTACTATTCTTAGCCTGAGCTCCAATATGTCAGTCACTAAACGGCAGTTTTTCAGAAAATACTAAAATAACTCACTGTGACTGTGAGTCAAGAAGTCAAGTCAAGTCTACTACTAGGTAGATAGGTGCTATTAAAACTAGTAATGGTTTGTCTTGACATAATGTCTTTTAGAGAATATTTTATGACCTGCCTGTGGAACTACAGCTACGGTAAAAAAGTACAAACAAAGATGAGATACTCTTTACCTGCGGTGTATAGTACAATCAAATGAGAGAAGTGTACATACCTGTATACCAAGATAATATGCGACAAAGTACCCAACAGTGCATCTTTGTGTTAAGGTATTTAAATAAATATGTGTAAAAAAATATTTGAATACAGTTAACTCAGATAGGTGTATGTGAAAAATGTGCCCTACAAATAGTATTTTGGCATCATAAAAATTGTGATTTAAGTATGGGGCTCATGTAATCATATTTGCTAGCATTAACCAATCCATGCTCAGTTGCATTTAAGTATTTTTTTTTGAACTGTAATAAAAAATATAAATCATAATTTAAGATTCCTAAATACAATTGAATAGATTTACGAAGAAAACTTTCCAAGATTCTATCTACATAATATGTAATCTAGATTAAAATCAGAAGCTTTATAATAAAATATGGACGACTATCTCGTAAACAAATCTATTATTGGGAATTTTGTAGATGAATAAAATAAACATTGTACATAATCAAAAATGGTAAAAGCAGTGAAGGATTGATTTTATTGCATGTAATAATATGTATGTATAGTTAGGTATTGACGGTGTATGTAATCGATATATATTATACTATCCCTATGCAGTAGTGCATATTTTGTTGCAAAATTGTATTTTATTTAACACTTTCAGTAATGTATGCAAATCTACGACTGCATAAAAGCAATATCAGTACTTACAAAACTAGGTAATGCTGTGGCGGGTAAAATATTCCGGTGGTCTTTATAATCCATGACGTTAATCGTTATGTTTTTAAGTCCTAGAATATAGTTACTTACTAAACTGCAACTTACGTATTGTCAAGCAAGGGCAAGAGAATGTGAACACTCCTCCGATATAAAATTACTAAATCGAAAGAATTACCGTAATGTTACAGACGTTTTTGCTTTAGTAATTTGTTTTTCTTTATGGCTTGTTAACAACGTAATTTCTCGCCTCGTCAGATAAAAATGTAAGTTTGCTGCGTTGGCTGTACTTATACTGGCCACTCAGTTGAGCAGTAACCGTAAACGTTAGAATAATTGTCTTTATCAAGGATAAGTAATAAAAATAAAGATTTGATTACGGATCTTAACTGAACCATGCGTTTGTGTGTCCACTCAACATTCAACAGAGTCATTGTCATCAGTCTTCATACATATAATACAGATAGCATACGTAGTGTCTGCTATCTATTATCATCTCAAATGTGTCATGCTTATTTAGCAAAACATAAAACAAATGCACTTGTTGCCTTTAGCACTACAGAATGGCCAGGACAGCCTTTGGCCACAGTGTCACCACACCACATGACCACACCATCATTTTGTTATGACTTGTAATAATATGTGTGCTTAGGTATTTATTTCGCTCATGACCAGACCAGTATCAAGTTTACAATTGTAGTAAGAAAAGAAAAGGATAAAGTGTTAGCACTCAAGATCAGATTCGGTTATAAAACACGGTGCTTGAATATTATGTATTTATGCTATGGGTATTACATACTTTATTTCATAGGCAGACAATTATCATCTTTCTGCTACACTCATCTAATTTTTTGCAACAAATGCATAAACACTATAGTATTGAGAATATCAGCAGACATCCTAACTATAACTACTTATATGGAAAGAAACAGTCCACAGCGTATATAATGCCTGGCAAATCCTTTCGTAACACTAAATAGACTAAATTCGGACTGCATAACGTAATTGTTTCTATCAAGTAGTATAAGTAGTACTTTAAATAGTAGTAAAACAGTAAAATTGCAGACATAAACAAGTACCTATAAGACATAGCAAAACACTTCTGCAACATATGATTATGACAGCATTGATACTACTTGAAAGCTTCAGGATATCATACATACACGTCTAGATGCACATTAATAGTTGAACCGCAGAATACAGACATAAATAAAAGCTTTCTTCAGTTTATGAACTTTAACCTTTCTTTACTAGGTAAAAGAGCTACAATAATAAACAGTTTGAAAGAGTGTAAAAATTACATTAACTTACAGACATGGAGATTTACACACACTTAATTTTCCAGCGCTCTGCGAGAACACTCCTTTTAAAACTCTTGCAAATATGTGCACGCTACGTAATGGGCTACACAAATGAAACATGTCTATAGAACCTTATTTCGTCCTTATTTTGACAATTCATTGTTGCATCTTTTGAGCAAATTTTTTGTCATAATTAAATTAGTACGTCTCTTTCCAAAATAATGGTCCCTTTAAAATAGCATTTATTATAGTAGGTCTACACAGATTGCTTTTTTTCAGCGGATTAATTTTTTCTTCATTGAGCACATTCTTTTATATTAATGTTTTTGTAACTAAATATTTACTAAATATTTGATTTAGCATTGCTGCACGTAAGAATTAACAAATTACATAAACCATCAGCATATGAGATTAATAATTGGAGATGCCCTCTATCCATAAGTAACCAAGTGTAACTTAAATAACATAGGTACACACTACACACATAGAAAAGCAGACAGCACAGCACGAAAACAAAACTTGGGCATCAGGCCAATGTCCTCTTCTTATGTAATCGAAGAAGAACATCCCGGCATCGGCAGCATATCAACAAAACACTAAACCCATTCACTTACTTAAAGAATCTGCCAAAAGGTGCACGCATACTGACACATACTGCGCCTTTATAGCAAAATATAACAATAAGCAATTGAATCCTGTATTGTATTACTTATATGTACACAGAATACACTTGACTTTACTCTACACTGAACACACATGCTTCAAATGATCTCTTATACTTAGGTTTCTGCTTTTTCTCATCTCTTCTGGTCTGGTCTGGTGTTGTGTGGTAATGGCAATGGCATGGCAAAGTACCGGCACAATAACACAAACACACACTGTGTTCAAAAGTACAAAAACCTTTCTACCTACAATCTACCTATTATACAGATACTAGTACTTACTACCTACAAAACGAGACAAACCGCTCCGACACACTGAAAACATTAAAACTAAAACATCTTCTGTTCGATACCTACTTTAGTTTAGTTTAGAGTTTAGCGTGCTACCAAGTCAGGTCAAGCTGAGCTGACAATGAGCCAAACTAAAGAAAAGAAACCGAACAACTACACTAGACAAGTTGACTCTTTAATGTCTAAGTAGTAGTATAACAAAAGACAATTATGGTAAGCCAAGATGATCTGAGATCACGATTATGTAACTATTTGATATCAGAAGTCAGATACCCATACCTACATAGTAGAGAAATATAATGTTACATATTGCATAATTTGAAATTAAAAAACCAACCTTGAAGATAATATGCAATATCTTTACATTGTACAACTCATCCTATCTACAAAGTACTACTTACAACAAATATATGTATATACGTTCCAAAAATGAATAATTATCTATGAGAACCTTGTATCTGTACCTCTATCCATACATTATGCATTATCTGCTTAGGTAAGATACATAGATTATATTAGTGTGTAGAATTGGTGATGTTGTAAGTAATTGATATGGAAATCGCGATCCAGCTTGTAAAT
>JAQFYC010004495.1:0-16976 GCA_034694165.1 Tomocerus mixtus | reverse complement strand
AAAATTAAACTTTTTAAATACCTGTGCATAATTACAGCTTAAGAGGAAACAGATGCAGATCTTGAATTTAGTGTTTATCAATGAAAATAATAGCATATAATATACTTACCTCAACAAAGTAACAACTAATAACAATGGGACGCTTAGCAGAAGCGTTTAATTCCACTCACAATGGCTAGACGGACTAGACTTATATTTTTCATTCATAACTAAACTTGTTAACCCAAAATAGAGTGGTGCACCCCGGTCACTTCTATATATCCTTTGACTTTGATGACTTGGTGACATTGGCCGGCCCAACTGATGTAAGCTTTTAAGCTTAAACTTATATCTGGGACAAAAATGATTCCTTGATTTGGTTATCTCGCTTATTATATACCTCTTTGTAGCAGCAGCAGCACTAAAGCCAAATGCATATGTGTACTGTTTTAATATTACAAATGCTTAGCTATTTAAAAGTAAAAAGTATTCATTTTGCCATGCGAACGTGGTGTAGTTTATTAATGGGGATAATTAATATTGTATAAATAAACCCATTCACTTTAATTAGAAATCACGTACATCGGAACGAAGGATTTTTTCGGCAGGAGTGTTTGATGCATAAAAGAATAAAGCCTGTCAGATAATAACGTCTAATCTTCTGATAATTATCAGCTCACTCCTGGCGGAGAATTAAATTCGGCGCATCCATTAATTACTACTTGGCTAATTGACGTACTCTAATCCCTGCTATGACAGCAATAAAAATCGTAACATTTATAATGGATGTAGGTCAATGGTGTGGCGTAGGTGCTCTATCAAAGAATACACCTAACTTACCTAACAATTATCATTCACTTTCAAATGAGGAACGTTATGCCAGCTTTTAAAATAGTTAATACATACCATATCAAGATCCCATACAGATTTCTCACGTTAAATTGGTCAACAATGTTAATAACTATGTTGACTCAACATGGTTATTAATTTCTTATGCATTTATTTTTACAAAACGGCCTATTTGCATTTTTAAGATTATCAAGATTTAATTTACTTGAAAAACTAAATAATGAAATTTATTTAGTATGTCTGCATAATGTGATTTTTTCTCAATGTACGTATTGATAATATATTTCTCCTTAGGTATTTAGATTGATAGGACAATATTACCCACCACTTACGTAGGTATTCTTTAATTTGAAATATTAAAAACATTTCAGAGTGTGATAGAATATAAATTAACAGAACCTTTTTATAGATATCTAGATTACTTTCTTTAAGGTTGTCTATTATGATTCAGATTGTTACATATCCCACTCGAGCGTAAACAAAACAAAATAATTTATTATTACCTTGCAGTGTATGCAAACTCACGTTTGTTCCAGACTTTACGCTTGAAAACTATGCTAAAGATGTATTTAATATGCACTCACTTGCTACTTGAACTTATTTTTATATTCCTGATTGATGTTGGAACATTTACGAATTAATCATGGAGGTAAAGCAAGATATTACAAATATTAAATGAAAAGTAACTTACCCCACTAATAAAATATTTCATGATTGTATGATAAGTACATATTTGCTGAATAAAAAATGATTAAGTTATCACAAGCAAGTCAAATATTGAATATTGAAGGTAAATAGTTGATTTTGGTATATGTAAACAGTTTCCGGGATACCTATGACGCAATACTCCGTATATTAGTTTACAATGTCAAGTCGAGAGGTTTCAATGCTGGTTAACATTGTAATCTTCAGTACTGTCTGTGTAGAAGTTTTTATTTATATACTATTTAAGTACTACATATTATGCTGATTTGATCCAGCATGCACTATAATGGATATTTGTACTTTATTGTGTATATATTTTGTAGAATAAATTTTTTTAAAAAATTTTCCCGACTTTTTTAATGCGTAATGCAATAATGTACAAAGGTAGGAGATTGTTTACTTAGTAAACTTTCACACGTTGTAATTTCTATCCAAAAATTCCGTATAGAAACAAAAATTGTATAAAAAGTTTAATTTTAAAGCTTTGCAATTTGATTAGTATTTTATTTCAAGAATGATAAGTATACCTACGATGTGGTATGGTACTACTTAAAACTAGAACTAATGTTGAGTTTTATAAGACGGTGAAAACCGTATCTTTGTATCGTATTTCGTGTACATATATCCATTAAAAGTTTCCTAAATAGAAATGGTATTATGTGGCTGGAGTAAATAAATAATTAAATGCTTTAGGAGATGGCATAATTATTTTATATGGATTCGTATACTAACTATACTATAGTACAGTACAAGTCTACCGAATAACGATAGGTATATGCAATTTAGCTTTACTTACACAGCGATCGATATTAAACAGTCGGCTTATAAATATATAAGTCCTCGGTCAAAACCGGAACTGCTGGTTTACCAATTCTAAAGGACAATTTATACATTTAAAGTCTCTTTTTGTTTCCTATTACAGGAATTTAATTAAATATTTACGAAATCTCCTGTAGGATCATACTTGTATACCAGAATGGTAAAAATTGAAAGGGAAAGCTGCAAGTCAGGGGTATTCCGCGTTATAAGGATTGTTAGGAGACCGTGTAAAATTCCCTCCAATAGGGGAATTCTTTATATTAATTAACATTGTGTCTAGATGGCTTAAAACCCAAGAATAGCCAATACATATTAAAGGTAATGCATTATATTGCTTCACAATTTTGTTAACCTTTTCAATTGTATTGTACTTCATTATATGTATTATTATATTATGTATTTGTTATTATTTATTCTTATTATTTATACTTATTATTATTTATTTATTATTATTTATTGTTATTATATATTATATGTAATATGTATTATTTGTATTTTATGTACTTCATAATTTATTTACACTGAATTATCTTAAGTGGGTATTGGCAGTAGCAGGCTGGCCGAAAGCTTTATCAATTGTTGCTTGAACATAATTTTATGAAATTTATGAAAGAAACAATTTTATGTAAGGATCTCTAATGCAGACTAAACCTTATTTTCGCTTTTGGGTGCTGTAACTCAAACCGCTCTAAAATATATTGCATATAGGGAAATTCCTAAAAGACAGAATGCACTGTGGGCACATTAACGATTGTACAAATGCAGTGAACTTGAACAAAGCCTATAGGCAAAAATTGACGTAGCTATATTTATATTGCATTACATCTACGTTAAACCGTAATATTGTAGTAACCTGAATGGACACAAATGTGTTTTCTGTGTAAATAGGTGAAACCTTCAAAAAATGGTACACCCCCCATTACCACCAGAACTGGCACGGCGCTTTCTGCATTTGATGTATAGATTGTGTTCCATACTAATATTATTGTATTAGTACTTAAAACATGACCCTATATAAATAAATAATTTATGTAGTCTCTATTAAAAGTTCAAGCTAGCGCCTAGAGGTGCTGCAGCAGCTAGTAGAGGAGATGTGTAAATATATATACTAGTACATATTATGAAAATGAATCTTAAATTAAGGCCCTTGTCATTGTGCAATGTATAACATTTTATGGTAACCTTTGCCTCATTGTCATTATCTTTCAAGGCCAGGGTCAAAATCGTTTTTCGTTTAAAGGATTCTGAGAAAACGGTGGAGGGTTGGGCTAGGACTAACAAACGAATTACTGAAACGGATGCTAATTTTGGAATGCAATTTAACAGTACTGTTACTGTTACTACTTAGATATGTATTAGATTATGGATAGTCAAAATATGTATTTTTTGAAATTCCTAACTCTGAAAATTGATATTATGCTTATAAATTACAATATACAATAAATCAGAATATCGATTTAAATAGTATTTATTTATTACATTGATTCTTGTAATCAGTTTCAGGTGTGTATGTAGCAAGGAAGAGCTTACACGATAAATGCATTCACTGTTACTTAATTAAAAAGGGAATTAAAGCGTTTGAAAAAAATGCGAAGGTTTACTGAGTTTCTACCTCATCGGAGCCTAAGTGGTCGGTGCCCACTCTGCGCCAACTGATATGATGTCTGGTTTTGTTGCTGACAATCCACCCGGTCTGTTCGTGTCCAATTTGGGGGAAGTCATGTGGATTGTAGGGAGCATTCGGTTCAACATCATCCTTCTGCCATGTAATTGAGTTTCTGGCCTCCTTGGCGAGATACCAGCCAATTCGTTTGGGATCGGTAGCTTTTTTGTGTTCACTTTCTGCCTTTACAGCTGAGCCTTCGAGGTTGCTGTTAATTTGAAGGTTGTTGATTTCCCTATTTCTTGCGAAGAGTTGTTCCTGGCCATTGGGGTGAAGATATCTTACGAATTCTCCGTTGTTGATTTGGTGAAGGGGGTGGGAAGGTGCGGCAGTTGGTGTGTTTCTTCCACTTCCACGGCGTCTGATACCATCACCAGATCTCACTTGCCACTTGGGTCTTGGAGTTGTTGGGGCTTCGGTGGGTTCTGTCCAGTTCTTCATTTGTTCCCAGATAATTCCCCTGTAATCTTTTCCAATGACCTTCCATCCGTGGAGTTCATCCCCGATATTCCAGTTTGTGCTGTTAGAAGTCCTTACGGTACCCCCAACGACGCTTTCCTCCTCGTGTCTGGCGTGTTGGCTAGTTGCGCGGGAATAAGTTGTAAATTGGTCCGGGAATTCCTCGTCCAAATCTCCAGCTGCACCACCTCGCGTTCTGGGGAAAACTCGTTCGGCGCCATCTTGGCTTCTGTATTGGACTTGGTCACCTGATCTCAATTGCAAATTGGAACGCTGTCTTTGATTCTGGGATTCGTGTTCAGCTCCAACCTTGGCCCATGAAATGTGGTCGCTGCTCTTGCTCATTACCCGCCATCCTTCAACAACATCCCCGACTCTGGGGTAGCTATCAGTTTCATGGACACCAAATTGGGACTGGGTATTAGTGCTTTGTGATTCTGTCTTAGTTGGTGCGGAGTGCAATTGACTTTCCCCGCTTGAGATCAAAGTGCGAGAAATTAAGGATCCGCCGCCAGCTTCAACTCTTTCCCATGTAATGTGGTTCTTCTTCTTCTTAATTACTCTCCATCCGTTTTCAACGTCACCAACCCTTGGGGGAGTGTCATCATCAGCATCTTCATCGGTGTTGATATTATGGGAAATGTAGGATTGAGCTGTTTCGTCGCTATCTTCATCCAAAGATCTCAAATTCAGGTTGGCGTTCGCAGCTCCCGCTTCTGGGACACGCTCCCATGAGATTTGGTCCTTCGACTTTGCAATCACGCGCCAGCCGTTATGCTCTTCCCCAACCTTGGGGTAAACCTCGGATTTATCTTCACTGCTCAGAGATCGGGCTTGGAGGCTTTCTTGTTGAACTCGTTGTCTCCGCTGAGATTGTCCAGATTTGCGACCAGAGTGGACCTTTCTTCCGCGGTTTGACACACTTTCTTCCGTTTCATCGACTCCCACATTAACAACGCGAGCTACGACCTAAAATGACCAATGAAATATTTTAGATATCTTAGAATCCCCCATTGATAGTCATTAATTTATATTTAGTATTGCAAATGGTGACTGGAATTAATTAAATATTAAGATTCACATCTTTGGAAAAAAATATGCAACTAGCATTGTTAAATTCAAATAATAGATTAATAGAAACACACAGTAATTGTTTAAAATATTAGGATTTCTACAGATTTAAATAATTTTGTGAGTCTTACGGAATCATCTCCATGTCCCAAACGGCGAAGTTGTCCAGGGTTGACCCTTTCAGTTGATGTTTCGGCGCTGGTGTTGTTGCTTCGTCTAGTATATGTAATTGAGTTATCTGAGCGATGACTGACCATCCACCAGTAATTTCCAGATGGAGGGGCGACGGTAGTTGTTGTTGGTCTGGAGATGGATTTGGGTTGGACGCCACGCCCCCAGTTGGATGAGGAAGTGTCCAGAGTTCTGCTTTCTCCCCAGTTAACGCGGCGGGTTTCAGGGCGACTGGGCCTTGGCCTCTGGGTTGTTGGTGGCGCTGCGGTCGTTGTAGGAATTGGTGTCGTGCATGGCTTCTCTGTCGTTGTATCTTGGTCATCTGCGGATGGGCGTCTTTTGTACGTAACGTGGTCATCATCATCAACCTTCACTAACCAGGCATGGTTGTAGATTTCCCATTCTGAGTTTTGATGACTCACTCGACTTTCCTGTAACATTAAAGGATAAGAACTGTTATTTTGTTATTCTTTTTGACAAACATATAATAATATTTAATTCCAATAAATTCCAGTTATTTAGGTGCTTTATAGTTTTATTTCTTTATTATTTCTTTATTTATATTTTGCTTAGGTGTATTATAACACCTATTCTATGGTAAATAATTATGTTCATAGTATATTACTATAATTAAGAAACATATTGTGGAATTGAATGAAATTGAATTATGTACACCATTTTTGTCCCAAGAAAGAACATTCAATAGTCATTGCATTTTTCAATATTACTCATGAAGAAAATCAAGCACATTTAATAAACAAAGGCTTGTGAGAGCTAAAATTAACGATGATGAAGAACAATCCGTTTGACTTTGTAGTATAAAATAGTAAGTATAGTATTATGTCCTTATTTATATTAACTACTATTTATAAATAGGTCAATTTGATCGCATGCATAGGTAAAATGAAGGTTTTTTTAAATCCCAGATATAGTAGTATAGATATATATTGTAATGATGGTTTAACTAACTACTTAGCTCAAGGGATGATCAATTTAAACATTTATACTTGCATTTTGCATTAAAAATGTTCGTGATACTGTTAAAAGTATAAAGAGACGAGCTATATAGGTACTACTGTATTGCATTGAATACATACAAAGTATAGTACAGTATAGTTATTAATAATTGAACTATAATTATAATTAAAGTTCAATTTAAAACCTTGACTTTGAACTTGGGCTTTTCAGCCATTCATTTCAATCTCATACATTAGTTGTGTAAATTAAAGTAGTAGAAAGAGCAATCAGTAAGTGGAATTTATATAATATTATATGAGATATTAATTTGTATAGTATTTACGTTTAAGTATGTATAAGTTCCACTTGAAACTAGAAATATCATATTTTCATATTACCCATGCTTTTTAATTTTAAGTTTTTGAATTGATTCTTTCAATGCCCGTAGTTGCGTTTATCCGTTTTGACATTGAAAGATTGTCGAGTGTGCCGGAAATACCCGACACCGGAAATTGCCAGATATGCTAGACAAAATTCTTTACCGGCAGTCCCGGATTGCGGGAGATTAATGTCAACATATTGACTTGACTCCTTTGTTCTAAATGATATTGTGTTGGAATTACACCCTAATATTGACCAATGCCAATTCTTTCAAGCGTAATTGCTTAAATACCTACAAGCTCCTACCATTCTAAAATTTTATTCATATAAAAATAATTGTGTATCCGATTATTGAAAACCAAGACTATTCAATTGAAAAAACTATTTAGTAAATTATTGGGCACCTAATTTACATGTAGAATGATACCCCTGGTATCATTCTACATTATAATAGAAACATATTAGAATAATACGATTTGTACCTATATAATCATTGTTGCTCCAGGCGAATAAAAATATTGTTGTTACATATGCCAGATTAACAAAATAGAATTCATAAAGTCTATATAAAAGGTATATTTTAACTGTTATACACTATATGTCGATTATATGGGCAATAGCAAGTAAGTCTAATGTTAATAAAGTTAATAATATTTTGAGAAGATCGGCACGATACATATTTAAAAGAGGTAAATATGACAATATAACTGAAGATATTGTGAATAATCTAAAGTGGTTAACACCAAAATACTTACTTAAATATGAAATCCTAATGACACATTCAATCGCTAACAATAACTGTCCAGATTATTTTAAAGCGTAGACTATACTTTAATTGAAACACACACTATATAACTACACGTAGCAAACTATATTATTATCAGAATATAACATTTGATCTACCTAGTTATGGTCATAAATCTTTGTCGTTCCTAAGTGTTAAAGAGTGGCTAGCACTCCCTAATGATGTAAAAAATATAAGTAAGCTAAAACTTTTTAAAACTAAACTAAAGTCCTATTTACTTGAATTGCAAGTTGCTGAAATACTAATTCATTTCGATAGAATATACACTATGATGGAAATAGTGAAGACAAAGAGATTTAAGACACTGTAACTCGTAATTTCTCAATTTCTTAATTTTAATTAATATTCCACACTTATGACTCAACAAATCAGCAATAATTATTTAAAATTGTTAGTAGAATTACCTATGTATTTGGGAAGCTAACAATAAATACAATACAATACAATAAAGACTAGTAATATTTAAAAAAATAGTTTTGCGTAATATAAATATAATTTTTTGTCTCTCGAAAGTGTAGATTTTCTATTTTGCCATTTTAATTTATCTGTACTGTAATTTACTACTCTTTTGAAATATGAGGCTGTAGAACCCTCTAAATAGGAGTTGTTAATTAATTGTCCTAACTTTTTATTTTCCACATGGAGAATTAGCAGAATTTTGCATAAATAAATATGGAAATCTCTAACCAATTTAGAATTATGCTATCGGTAATTAAATACTTACAACTTACTACTTTTATTTGTAAATATGTTGCAAAGAAGTCCAAAATTACTTACCGAAGGTACTACCGAAGCTTGTGCGACGAGGGCCGAAGACAGGGCGATTAGAATTATAATTCTCATTTTGAGAATTATTGTTTGCTAATGTAATTAAGTGTGTTGTGAAGATGTCCCGATGCTGAATCACTGTCAAAGACAAGACGAGAAGTAATAATTTTCTGGCGATTCCTTCCTGTCTTATAAAGAGATCGGAGGATACAACTGTGACGTCCTTTTTCTGCAAATCAATATAAATATATTGACTGTCCTATAATTCTAGTTATTTAATACATTCAATTGACTGCGCAATTATGAAGATATCCGAAAGATATAATATTTTCATCGACAGATGTGCACAACTACAACATCCCATCCCATAAAATGTCAAAAGTCGTCTTTGAGTTGGAAGCCTGCCGTCGAGCAGGGGGAAGTCAGAAAATTATGTTCTTCGTAAGGGAAATGTCACCCTCTATTTATTGTTGGAATGATCAGGCACATAATATATTATGTGTTTATATGATTCAGCAGGAGGAAAATACTAGTTTTTCTATTGATTACAAACTCATTAAAAATCTGAGATCCACATAATGTGTGATTTGTTATACAAGAGCTGTGCAGGTGGTCAAGATAACTTATTATGAGCAAATAAATATAAAAATTGCAAATATGTGACATAACATAATAATTGGAGGAATAAAGGATTCCCTTTGCAATGTCCTTCCTTTCCTATCGCAGACCTTCACCTTAACCCCGGTTCACCTTGTAAACCAAGATGAGCTTTCTTGGAAGCTTCTGTTCTGTTCTACTAATATGTATATATTGTTATCTAACCTAAAAGTGGAACTTGTCTTTTAAATAAATAGGGATATAAATAACTAAATGTTAGTAGTTGCCCTACATTTAAGCCCAATAATATAGAATTGAATAAACTGTTGTAAACGAATGTAATAAAGAGGAAACACGTACTTCCCATAGTTTAATGTACAGGTTTTCCATGATCTGGAAAATATATGAACTATAATCGATATCACAGAAATATATATGTCCCACATAATGTAGTCCGTTTATGGTCAAATCTCACATTGCCCCAAAAAGTTGAGCCATTGTGAGAAAGTATTTATCCTTACATTGAAATCCGTTAACTTAATTTAAAAAGGTTGAACCGTTTAAAAGCTACAAAATGTATAAACATGTGTCTCCCACTTATGCTACACCTCTCATAGATGTGGTCCAAATATTATGGTTCTGGTATGATCATTGATAATCATTTTGATCGTCAACGATAATCATTTTGGTAATTTTGATAATCATTTACGGACGGACAGACAGACACTTCTTTCTCGTAAAGAAGACGCGTACGCTACTTAATAATTTCTATTATTAAGTAGCGTATGTAGAATCCATTTGATGAACGAAACAAATCAAAAGGTAGATATAAATGAATTGTAGATGCGTTGGTATGGTCGATATGATTATATGGATGATTTTCCTGGTATCTGATTCGGTGTTTTTGTGTTAAAAGGGAGGAGCGCTCAATGCAATATATAAGCAGGCACGTAACCAGGTTTGAGCTTCTGGGGGTGTCGGAATTGACTAGTTAATCGTAGTTCCGCGGCGCGCACCAAGGCCGGACTTGAAATTTCGGGAGGGGTTCAAATTATGATGTTTAAAAACATCAAAAATTCGCGCGCAGAGCTAAATTTTTTTCCACTTTTTGTTCATTTTTACCCTTGTTTACAGTAGGGAGCTGATTTTATCTCCAAATTACAGCGCGGTGCGCCAGGCGTTTTGTGGCGAGTTAAAGACTTAAAACATGCATATTTAAGAAATTTTTTTGTTTTTGCCTGTAATATCTAGTGTACGCCGAAAATTTAGGGGGGGGGGGGGTGTCTGGACATGATGTGTAGGTATACTCATATACACTATATACAATACAGAGGCATACAGGTGGAACTTGCTCACCCCTATGTGAGTGCATTCAATTGGAGTCGCTCACCATATATTTGCGTAGAACGGAGTGGAGAGTTGGGTGGAGTTCAAGATACTATGATTTGTGGATTTGAGTTGGCTGAGTGTACATAATTCTGGCTGAAGGACAGGGGAGTGAGTGTGGGGTCCAATTTTCACCTATGTACAGAGGACATACGGACGGACAGACAGACGGACAGTCTGGTCTTACCATAAAGAGCGAACTATGTCCACTCTTAATAAACAGCGCAGTTAGGCAATTTGCATGAAGACCTCTGTAATAAATACTTATATACAGATCCAAATTATACCTAAGCATTATATATTATGATAAATGATCTGTTTTTATGTCTTATGTGTCAATAAGCAAATACACATGGTAAAATTTGTATATTTTATTAAGACGCTGTGTTAAACCTTGATCTTGACACTTGAGATAGTTTTTTTTTAAATTCCGTCGGCACTATACTTATTTGTCTTGTATAATAATCCGCATTTGCACTGAGGTGATACCATAATTTAACTAGCACGTAGGTATTTGCAATTTGTGGGTAACTTATATCACACTAAAAATCTTTCCAATATTTCTGTATTTTCTCAAATGTTATTGTAAACATACTTATTAGCTCACATTAATAATTGTTTCCGAGTGAGTACAAATGTTTCCTGCTCAAAATCAGCCATTAAAGTTATAAATTATTATATGTTACAAAAGAATTATAAAAATTTCAACACAATTTAACTGTATAAAAGCTGTGTTTTCATATTCATTTAAAAAATAAAATCTATCCTAAATAATGTTATGCGCATTAAGCATTGCTACCAATATGTGAAAATACAATTGTATTACCAAGATATCATTATTGTATTTTAATTGTCACAGTTTCCATAAAATACATATTTACGAATATTTCGAATTACAATCGAGGTCGTGTTATACACGAGGAGATTAAATGTCATAACTGAAACTTGGTGACAATGTTTTTTGTAGTACATAATGTAAATATTTGTTTTTCTCAGAGAAAAAACAGGAAAAAAAAGTTATGCCATTTAGGAAATCAAGGAAGTGCGTGGTAGGAAAGGAAACATAGACAATAAACCGTGGTAAACGTAGAAAAGGAGCACATAGTACCAAATTTCAAATTAATTGCATTGTGTCATCTTGAATGATCATCTGGAAGGTGTATGTACCATAATAGAGTACCTAGCTGGCATTTGTGTGTACCTATTCTGCAGTGTTACACAAATCCGTAAATTTTGCAAAGAAAGTTGTAAGTAAATGTAGAAACGGAACGATTTCGCATATATGGTACATAGTGCAACGTTTGTGTAGTATGCTGAAGGTGGTAAGCAAAATTAGCATTAACGTTAATTCCTAGGCAATAAGCAAAATTTTACCCAAATTGCAGTTTTTGACCCTAAATGAGTTTTGAACATAAAATTTCTTAATATTGAATTTATCAGCATGATAGAGCATTCAATGGGGATTCCAAAAAGTGTCACTTCAACAACTTGTAATTATGAGTGCACATTTTAGGGGAAATTACTTTTTCGAAAATAAGTGCCTAGAAAATGAGCATTTATAATCACAAATTGTTGAGGTGACATTTTATGGAATCCCCATTACTTGCTCTGTCAGGCTGATACATTCAATATCAATATGTTCATTGCTTAATACTCATTTAAGGCCAAAAACTACAATTTGGAGAATATTGTGCTTATTACCAAGGTATTAGCCTAATACCTGCAACATATACATACACCTTGTGTGCAATATTCGGGTCAATGTTCCTCGCGTCTACGAATTAGTTTTTCCAATTTGGAGGTAGGTAAATGAGATAATCTCGAGTACTTTGACAGTGGTAACTGAGATCTTCATTAGTTAAAAGCTAAAACAGCGATTTATTGGAAAAGTTTTGTGATTTTGTTTACAGACACACTATGTCCACGTACTGTAAGTATAGCCAACTACATACATTGGTATGCAGATACACATCGGAAGTTTTTGTATTGGCATTTGTGTTGCGAATTACTGCATACAGTATTATATGCAGGCAGACATACAATAATGTACAAAGGCATGCAACCAACTATACAAGCAAACCAAAGTTTCCGGAGTTTTTGGCTGGAAACTTGCTTATGCAAATGGGAAAGCTTATCTCTGAATAAATCTTGAGTTTGTATACAGAGTTGGAACCAAGGCGACGGCCCATTAGCCTTCCTTTGCCGATTGCAGGTGGAATGAATGCCAAACTGCCAAACCTAGTTAGTCGAATTGAGTGTGTGGTCACGTCACGTCACGTCAAGTGCACAGGGAACAATACATAGGTTTAGGTAGATGATATCAGAGCTGCCTTGCGTCTAAATACGAATTACGAAGTAGGATGATCTCTTTAACTTAAAATCGCCTTTTGGATTTAAATAAATTACGATTAATGATTACATAATCATCATACGGAAAATTTAGGAATATTATTTTGTACAGAACCATAAACAAATTTGCCACTTCTTAAAAAATATGGACTACACAATATTTGCGATTATTATGTTTTGTACGTATGTAGCAGAAAATCAGGTTTTTGTCTTCGCAAAGGTAGTAAAGGTAGATCATTTCGAAAATCACTAATTCATTTTGGCATTTACAGTACATATTTACTTATCACTGTAATAGAGAAAGTATTTGGTAATTTTATTTCATGTATTTGTAAGGCAGGAGATGAAAGGTATGAGAAATGCGGAAGTCCGCAGAAGGTCTGCTATGGGGAAAGTGAAGAATGTGTACAGACAAAATCTTGTACGATTTTGGCCACAATCACAACACAAGGTCCTGGATCTCGCTTTGACTACAATGTTTCCTTTCTCGACAAATGCAGGAGAGGAGTTTACGAGCCTTTATTCTACGCTATGGCCACTGGCACATTCAATGCTCAGGTGAGTAAACATTTAAAATTTAAACTCAGTTAACTTTAAACACGTTAAGCTAGTTAGGTTTTTAGCCTAATTAAATTAGGCTAGGCTTTTGAGCCCAAATTGCATGACTACAGGTATTTATTGTTTTACATTTTTTAATATCTTATATTCTAAAAACGGTGCAAAAACCGCAAAAAGAGAGTGAGACGCTATTGAAAGTTAAAAACTGCCAAGCCACCATATATGCCCGCCCGAGTGAGTGTAGAGTGTAATGTTGCATAATTGTAATAAATATCCTTATAAACACTAGATTAAAATGTTTAGTTTGGTGTTTCTTTGGAAAAATTCCCGAAATTTAGTTTGGTGTTTATATGGCATAATTCACAAAATTTAGTTTAGTGTTTATATGGCATAATTCACAAAATACAGTTTGTTGTTCTATGTCAAAATTTACGGATATATTATTAAGATATAGGCCATCAAAGTGGACGTGGTAACCAGATTTCATCGAGTATTGTCATTCAAAACCCATGACAATAGATGATTTTATGAAATCCAAAAACATTTATTGTCACCAATAAAATTGTCACTCAAGATATATAAGATATTTAAATTTAAAGAATGCTAATACAAAATAAGCATAAAAAATAAGTATTTAGAAGCTTTTGCATTTATTTATGTTCGTATTCGAAGAAATAAGCTTTGAAAAAAATTTGAATTCAATTTAATACTATTATGCCTGAATTAAATGTATTGATTCTGTATGTAGAAACACATTTAACGTGTAGTATAATATGTCCAATCAATAACGTTCTAACAATCCGCAATCGATTGTAATATTGTATTGAGGAAAAATATTGGAGAGTTTGGATCTAATTAGTTTCTTTCATAAAAAAATATTGCAATCGATTGCTCTTTAGATACAATCATATTTGTCCCAAGTATATACATATATGTATGTACCAAATTCAGTTTAGATTCTGTATATCTAAAGCTAAGAATGATAACGTTTGAAAATAAAACTTCCCAATATTAGTATGCAATGCATGTTCTATGTATATAATATATTAAAGTTGTTGTTGTCAAAAGACAGTAGGCATGAGTTATATTATATTCACTCCCTCCACTAAGCACCTTAATTGGATTTATCAACAAAAACATATCGTACTACCGACTATATTACAGATTTAAATAATAATATTTGTAAATAAATGATTTAGGGGAACCTTGACTGTTCACAAGACCTTACGTTCAGAGATTTCAGATTATTCTTTTTCTGGAAGGATACTTTGTGTCCATTTGGAAAGGTAATATCCATGGAAAGCTGTTCGGATACTATACTAATTAAGTACTGAACATTTTAATTCGTCTGAAAATTAATATTTTATTCAGAAATCTGACATCTGGCAGACCGTCATAGACACCGGGGAGACCAAATTAAAATACAGGGAACAATGCGAAATGCAAGTTTACGGAAATCCAGGAAACAAGTTACTGAATACTCTTGATGGCTCCATTGAACTGGACTTGAATCAATACCTCAATAATTATGTTCGTGTTGCAGGCGTGGAAGGGAAATGGAAAGAGGCATACAAACCATTTGGTTTTCCAGGTAATTAACTAACTAAATTTATAGTAATTAATTTTTACCTCATACCTAAATTCAAATTAATTGCATTGAAGGTCATAGGGGATTCATTCAACAATCTCTTCCTTATCTATGAATTCACTCTAAAACTTGCAAATTAAAAAATAGATTGGTATCTCTTAAGATTAATGTTTTCCAACTGCATGCCGAGATTCTCTCATTTCAAAATATTTAAAAAAATTAAAGTTGAAAAGTTTTGTTGACTTTGTGGCGGCTGCTGTAAATGCAATTTGTATGCTACAGAATTTACAAGATTTTTGAAAAATTTTCAGATGATATCCGTCTTACAACTGATCCAGATAAAATACTTTATCTAGGAGTAGTAGAAGATCACCGCTATCATAATGGTGCGACATATTCGGGATACTTTTTTCTACTTTTTATCGCTCAACAATTATTCTACCACATTCACTCCTTCTTGTTTGTCAATTTATAAACTCAGGAATTCTTTATTAAAACTAGGAAGAACTACAATTAAAATGTCCAAAGGGTCGGCATACAAATAGAATACATAAACCAAATTAATGCAAAGACTTCCTCATAATATTTGTGCTGGATTTATATTATATTATCCTTGATTGAGACCAAAGAATGACACATACCTTCTACACTAATACTTACGCTACACGATAAATATAATTTTACTTACAATACCAAAAAAATCAACAATGTTCGGCCTTATCTACTTTAAATGTTAGTTAATATTTAAAGAAGACTTTATATTTACTGTATCGATAAAATCAATTTAGCCAACTAGCAAAAATTGTGCCTAGTGAGCAAAATAAACACCAATGCAATATTGTAGAATTGGGTAGTACTAGGCAGTAGGCAGAGTATAAAAGCTCAGTCAATTTTTAATAGTATATATGCTTTCAGCTAATTGATTGTGCAACGTATAATAAAAGACTTGTTGTTAATTAAGATGTGTTCTATTTAATATTCATTACAGCATAAAGTGTTGAAAATTGTGAATTTTAAGACTAACAAAACTGTTCTTTCATGCGACATAAACAAAATTATTGTGTAATAGATATTTGTATTGTCATGCTTGTATGCAGCATATTATTATTATGCACTTGATGTTTATTTTACCATTTTGCTTTTAATTAGTAGTAGAATATCAGTAAAGTTAGTTAAAGGATAATAGCAAGCAACCCAGTAAGCAACGGTCGGCGGTATTTTATTGCGCTGGGCTGTGCCTGTGTAAAGTCTAACAGCTGCATTGGGCAGAAAGATGCCCCGCGAAGAGTCGATTTGCAGGAATTGGTGGTTTTTTATTTTCACTTAACGGTTTACAAAAAAATTGGACTAAAATATTAATTACTATTTACTTAGTTTTTCAACCATCAACGATTCAACGACTAGACTAGACAAGGTTTAGTCTCGAGAAGTATAGTAACATGTACATGTAACAAGGTTTGTCATTCTTGATTAATTTGCTTTTATTAAAGGGATATATGTGTCATTCCCACATTTATTAGTGCTTATGAATTTCTGTTTGATAACGTTAATGGTGTATATTGAAAATTGGAAAAGCCAAAAGTGAAACGAATTAACAATTAACAAAAAAGTTTTAAATATTTGTGAATTAACGTATTTTGTGAATCTGATTTAGACGATTTAGGCGGGTAGGGGAAGTTAGCCGATCGCCGACAGGAAATTGGCCGATGGCCGACATCCGACAGAAAGTTAGCCGACACTGACAGGAAATTGGCCGACATCTGTAACATTAATTGGGACAATTGCAGATTAGAATCGTCAGAGTGACGAGGAAATATGGCCCAGCGTTTTCCAAGTAGCAGTCCTGCTCCTGGTCAACAATCTCCAGGTCC
>JAQFYC010004494.1:0-16981 GCA_034694165.1 Tomocerus mixtus | reverse complement strand
TACCTACAGTACAGACACTGAAATACTGATATACATACCTACAGTACAGACACTGAAATACTGATATACATACCTACCTATACCTATTTAGATGCGTATAGTACCTGGATAATTTATAGAGCAGCTCTTAAACGATTTGGTAAACAATTTTTTATCCTTCTCATTTTGTTACCAATACGAATAAAGTAACCGGTTTAACTCCATTAATTAAGAATTACGATTATATCTCTTCTACTTATCTCATCCTAATATTAAAACTTCTCTATACATTTTTATTATCTATCATCTACAGATATAGGTATCATACATACATTAGCATATTTAAAGCAATTACAGTGTCTACAAAAATTTACTTATACTATTTGGTGTTGCGTATTAAAAATGAGTTAAAGACCATGAAAGAAAATGTAATGCTAAAAAAGCTCAAACAGTATTGTGTCCGTACCAACAGATAGACAAATGAGCTCCCTTATACTAAATTGTGTGTAAAATGTAGTTTGGTCAACAAAGGAACTTTCCGTTGCTAAATTTATTTTAAATAGAGTCCAGGATATAAATAGAACTTGCAGTAACTTAGGCTATGCTTTTTGCGTATTTCCTCTAATTTGCTATATTTGTATATGTATCAGTATATTATAACTGTGTAACTGTATGTAAAAATTTCCCTTTTCGTTCTGTTCTAAATAGTTAAGTAGGCTTTCAGTTGGCTGGAACATCCCATTAGTATTGAGTGAGGTCTGTCATAAACATTTCCAAGGTTATCTTGCAAGCTGATGATGTGTAATATTTTAAAAAGCATGAATGCCAATCTAACCTTTCTTGACTGCATACGCTCAAGTTATCATCTTTCTCGTCGTGATGCTTTCGTGATTTCTTGACTTATAACTTTTACTCCAGCATGATGAAGAATGAAAAAGCTTAAGTAGGTAAATCTACTCCTTATTATCTACCATCAACTTTACATCTGAATGAGTCATATGTAATCAACCTCAGACTGCGACTTATTAAGGAATTTTTAACAATCTGTATCTGTAGTTCTAGAAAAAACAAAAATGCCTTTAGTAATAAATGCATGTATAAAAAATCATTTACGTTTCTTTTTATGAAAGCTCTACATAAGGGCATGTGAAAGTCATTGTACAAAGCATGCCAGTAATAGTGTTAATGTAGTTATAAAATTACGAAATTCAAATATTGATTATGCTACGGTTATTATAGGCAAATATACCGTGTAGGTTCATATGCACTACATATATTATTTACTATTACATAGTGAACAAGTAACTTTGTTATTTAGGACTTGAAACCTTAGAGGTAATAAATATGTTGTTTATTTCGAGTGGTTGAAATAAGCATGTTTATGCAGTTCAATTGCGTTGTGGTTCATTTGCGAGTGGATATTTCTGCATTGTGTATTTAAAAATGTAAATTAAAGACTGGAGAAGCATGTACAACCGGCAATGTAACATTCATGTATGTTGGTATACTTGTACTTTGTACTTTTGTAAAGCGAACGGCTGAGCTAACTATAATAAATACAAAAACTGGAACGAATTCCAGTCTAGGGGACATAAGAGTCAAAGAAAAATAGCAGCTACAGATACATAGATACATTGATGTTTGCATGGTTAAGATGAGAAATAAATAGGCGTCATCTTTTAAGGCTTCCACTTACTTAAAGTAAAATACATGGTTTGTAATAATGTGTACATTTGATGTTATTCTATAAATGGAATGCTACAATGCAACTGTCAAATAAGTAAGCCAACATACCATACGATTTACTATGCAGTCAAGTAAAAAAGATAATAAAAATAATCCCTAGACGAGACGCGGCCTTATATATCTGTATATACACTTGTGAAGTTATAATGCAGTTAATACAATGAAGAGTAATACAATAATGCAAAGAGCTAACAAAACTATCACTCGCAGATAAGCTGACTGCCTGAAACTTGAAAAGCCATCTGTGAATGTCAGCGTCTGGAGGGAAGGCCCTTCGGATAATAAGTATTTAGGAATACTACACTACACTCGCACTCGATTACTCATCCGCCTAGCACAAATACGGGTTGTTTGGATATTGCATCATTACATGATGCAAGGTGCCCACTAGTTTCGTGTAGGTACCTACTCACAAGCCCTAGGTTGTAATACATTTTCTTTGAAACGCATTTTACTTTTTTCATTCTCTTATGTACTCCTAAGGTAATAATTTTCATTTAGCTAACTATTTAGAGAACCTTCCATTGAAAATATGACAATATCTTCTGTTTGATATTATTTCACATTGGCTTTATATCTCGCTTGATAATAACTCACACGCTGCGCTCTCAGGTTTAATATCCGAAATCATAAACAAATTCACTTCTTATTACTGGCAGTTCTTTTATATATTTATTATTTAGTAATATGAATGTTGTTTTGCATTGCATAAATACTTTATTATCAAGCGAGAGATATGAAGTCAATGTGAGATACATAGTGTCAAACAGGAGGTATTGTCCGGAAATTCTACTTTCACTTTATAACTTTGTAGGCTACTATTTTGGTAAATTAAATTTTAAGTGAGCTGAAAAATTCTTTTGGACGCTGACATTGCTATTGTTAGACACTTATCTATTTGTATTGTTTTTAATGAGTAGCTTACACAGCACATGTACATAATATTGTACACCATTATTAAAACACCAACCAAAGTTCCATCCTCCCAAAAGCAAACCAAACTATCAGCATTTATTTTTATAAGCTCAGAAAACCACTGATACCACAATGTTCAATATTATACGCACAACATTTAGCTGCAAATATACAGCACCGAGCACACATAGCGCGCTGCATCACATCTAACATATTTCTATTGTACATACTACATACTATGTAATCTGTACACTGTACACATTGTGCGATGCCCTTGTTTACAAACAAACTCTGCTGCTGAAATTCATGCATGCCAGCAGAACCAGAATAAATGTTTCTTGTATTTACTTACCAAAAAAATACACCCAAACAACAAAACAAAGCACTCTGCTGCTAGAAGTGTCATATTATTGGCTTAATGTGTTTATGAGTTTATTTATACATTTACTTTGTGCAATTAATACACTCGTAATAATGTGTATATCGATTTTAGTGTATTTATTGCAATCTAATGGTAATAGCGAGCTCATGTCAATATTCTTTATATTTGTGCAGATAGATACCTCAAATTCTTAACTACCCATGCAAATTAAACAATGCTCTATTACATTTATTTAAATATATTTGGTTATGCTAGGAGGTTGATGGTAATTTGAATGCATTGTATTATTTGTATTGATTTTTCGTAAGTATTGCATAGTAGATACTAAATATGTGGTGTAAGTATTAATGTTGTTATTCTGTTTTTCAAGAGGATTAGTACGAGTTATCAAGTAGTCATTAGTATTATCGTGCTTAGTACTTATTTATGTATACGCTTTACTTTTACGTAACACCAAAAAAACACAAAATGTAAACAGTTGCTTGCTTAACTGCATTTGTTTAGGAAGTACTACATACTACATACCACTGGAGATGAACACATCCATAAAAATAATTGTATGTAACTGTTCAGAAGACTATAAAAAGCATCTGTACAGCTTTGCTCTGGCATGCCTAACTTACCTATACATAGATCCTTCTAGTGTGATCGGGATGATGTGATGTATCCCTGCCAATGGTATATATATGTAGTGAAAGATATTCGATTATACAATATTATGTTTTGCTTCCGCAACATAATATATACAAGCCTACAAACACAATAACAAGATAGTGTAAAGTGAAGAGGCATTGCATAATAATAATAAGCATAGCGTGATCGTGTGTATATACATACATATGTACAAATATTACGTTTCCATGAATTTGACACTGACATTGTAGTAGAGCAGTGCAGTACCGAAGTAAACGCACTCACAATCACAATGTGTAGGGTAGGTAAGGGTATCTTGTTTACTGTCCGAAGAAGAATACCTAACTATGATATTGGAAGCAGTCGGTGGTTTTAGTGGAGGGCGAGTATTTGCGTCTCAGAAAAGTTCGACTGAATAAAAGGCCCTCGGATTCTCCGTTCCAGAATCAGATTTGATCCAGGTTTTGTCCACGTAACATCTCTGTAACAAAATAACTTTACATTGAGCCTGAAAGACTAAGCTACAAACCTACCGTCGTAATAAGTTTATTTTGTGGTAGCGAACCACAATTTAATACTAATTGTCCCTTACACGGCAACCTGTCATATAGAGTTTTGGAAGACTTGCAGAGGTTTGATACAATGGTAAGTTACTATTTATTTACGTATTTCTCTTTCCGGGGACATTGAAGGTCAAAGTAGCCAGAGGCATTTGAGAACTGCGTAGTGCGTAGAACAGATACGATACACGGGTTGTTTGGATATTGCCATTGCATCATTTCATGATGCAATTCAATGTTCCCCTTCATTTAAGTTTAAGCATCTTACGCACTACGCACTAGTCTCGGCTGACTCGACTCATTTTACACGCATATCCTATATATATCGCATACAATAGTATATTATTGCATCATTTCATGATGCAAGGTCAAAATTGGTTTCATGTAGATACATTTCTACGCACAAGTCTCAGGTTGTAAGACTGATTCTACATTGCTGCATTTCTTTAACCACGCATTTTATTTTTTTTCAGACTGATCCCAAGCCTAACATGAACACTGGAGGTAAGTCTTCATTTCTTTACTTAACATATCTTTTGCCTAACTAATATTTAAACAATAGAACCATGCCCGCTATCGTGGTGGCTATAGTTTACCAGTTCCTTTACTTACTTACTTCATAACTAACACAATTAAAATTATTTCCTTTGCAGTTCCCATCCAGAATGCAAAGCAATACCATTGGTGGTATGATGCAAAGACGGCCGGCGTCCGAAATTCCCCACCTAGTGGGATGGGAACCAGTCCCACCGGATCCCCGCCGGGATTCTCGTTCATGTCATCATCCCCGGCTTCTACATCAGGTAATACAGACAGAACTTTGTGAATATTTTATATTTGTTTATTACCTTCTTTCTATATACCTCAACTAACCATTTTGTTAATTAAATTGTCAAAAATAGGTATCAATCCCTCTGCAAATAACCAGAGGCGCGACAGTCTGAAGAACATGGTCCACCTCGCTGGCGATTTCGCCACTCAGTAGTGTCTCAAGTTACACTCGCAATCAGCCAGTCAGCCAATTTGCTAAATATCTGCATACATACTGTGCTGCACTGTTGCTAGATTACATACAGTAATTTAATACTACATACCATGTAAATACTTCTCATGTCAATATACATATATTACTTGTAGTCTGTAGATTTAGTATAATACTTACTTAAGCTAACTATACTTATTGTTAGAATATCAATAGAATGTTTACTCTTGTAATGTCTCATCTCTTGTGTTAGACTTGCTATCTCTATTTACATACAATTATCTAATGTTTACAGAACATATCTTTTTTAGAGGCCTTTATTGTTACTTATGTACTAACAAGTAGGCGTATGCACTCACTTAAAATTATATTCAGTAGTGTTGTGTTTGTATTCAAGGAAGGATTTTCTATTGGTGTAATTACTTTTGTACATTTACATGGATATGTTATATCTAATTAGTAGTATTGGTGGTCATACACTTATTAGATTACGCTTATCTTATTTATTTTACAAAACCGACTGATGCTTAAGCCTGCTCCATTAACTTAACCAATGTGTTATGACAATGGTACATACATACAAAACAAAATATTTTGTGGTAATGAATAATGATAATCGGACATATGAATTTGTGGAAATTATCTCCTTGTTTTGCATTTCTAAAATGTAGAAGGAAGCGGAGACAGAGCCCTTTGTATTTGTTTGGTTTTTGTCGTTAATATATTATTAATAAACAAATTTTTATTCATATCTTTCATTTCAGTGCATACCTATACATAGAGTAAATAAGTATTGACTATTTTTATCTAGTACATATATGTAAACAAGTATTATTACTTGTTACTGACAACATTGAGATTATGTCACATACTAATTGCATATATAATTATACGTAGTTAATGTATCGACTGATCCGGGTTTGGTTGTAGATAATGTGGAAAATACTTTAGGTTTTAAGGTAGAGAGGTCATGGGAGGTGCTAGCATGAGACGTTTGGCTTTCAGGATGCATACTATTTTATAGAACACATTATTAGCAGCACCAAACCGGCATCGCATATCGCATAGATGCGATTGCAAAGATCTTCGCATCAATGGCACATACATTTTGAACTTGAGAGAGCTTTACGACTTAAATATCATACACAACACATTATACACATGCATAGCGCAAATTATTAACTGGTAATTATTTGGGCTAAATATGTATTTATTAGTTGCATGCAAAATCTATAAATAAGAGTAATGTGTGTAGTGTATACAGATACTTAGTATACCTAATTGGTGACATAATGTGATGTCCACGAATATACATAACATTATTAATTATTGAAATGGCAAGCATGTAAGGACTTATTAAAGAATATTTAAGTGCCATATTAACTAGATAGTAAGGTTTATGATAATGATTTGCGGTACCATTACTTTTTATCTTCCTCATTTCAATAACATACGAAAGCTTCATCCAATTGATAATTCTCAAACGTAAGTATTACATTACAGCACTTATTTTGTATAGTTATTATGTCCTTTCACATTTGGCTTAATTAGTTAAATACACTACATACACACATACACATCGGCTTAATTATTGGATGTTTATCTATGAGTTATAATTCCACTGTACCTAAATTGTACAATTACATACCAAACAGATAAGGATATTATAAAATCGATACCAATATTTATAGGTACTATTGAAGGAAGCTACTACTTATCAATTGCAACGAATATTTTTTTGCTCATTAATTTGCTGCAGAAGTGCTTTCATATGATGGCAGCATTTTTGGTACTAGTGCAATACGTACGTAAGAATATGGTATGCTGACTGGAACTAATAATGGCGGAGTCGATGAAATGTTTTATTTCTGGGTAAGTCCTGTTTGTCTTCGTTGTCATCCCTGTATTATCTGTATATGTCATCATTCCTACATAGGGCAACCTTGAATTAATTTTAATTATAAATTAGTATAATGGATAAACTTTATGTTAGTATGTAATTTGTTGTATGCTTATTATTATTATTAGCTTCTATGGGTAGCCTCTTACATATACTTATGTATCTTGCATCTAAGAAAGGTTACTAGATTGGAACCCACCGTTCCTAGAAATGATATTTATGATAGCATTGCTTCATTGCTTGCCATAAATACTTATAAGTTCGAATTTAAAAGTAAGCTAGCCAATATCTAAGTATTAATGGTACGTATTAATTATTTACTACTACAGCATACTAGAAGTTAATTGATTAATTAAGACTCTCTGCATGGATCCATTACTGTACACATGACCGTCATCGTGTATTGCGTTTGGATAAATAAAGCAATATTTTTCATGAAAGGTTTGGTTTAGTACTACCATATTTTGGCCCATCATTTTAGTTTTATTAAATTACCATTTGGGATGAACGAGTTGAGTGTATATTACTACTAAATCGAAAATACTTTACTTTTATGACTAACAGTAACTTAGGTATGCATTCAGCATGTTTACTTTCACTTTTCGGTAACATCTGCACAAAAGTTGTCTCAATCTGTTCCATTGGATACTCGCGTCATAAGTGAGCTTTGTTCGCTCTGTCGAATTTCAATCTTCAAACTTCCTGTAACGGCAACATGCAAGAATCTCCATTGTTTTCCCTCAACAAAACTATGTAGTACGAGAATTCCCTGAGTATTCAGAAAGTTTTAGCTTGCCAAAACTTTAGCATTATGCGGAATGACTTGTACAAAAATATATTTATGATTGACATTAAGAAATCAATCAGATGGATGTTTTATTATTTTACTTTCTTCGTGGTTGCAAAAAGAAAGACCAAAAAAGTCTTGATTTGACATGAGTTATGGATACAAGTCGATGATATTAAATTCAATTCAAGGGAACACGTGAATCCCAGATCTATCATATTTAACTGAGGAACATTTGCAGTTTTGTATTGACATAGAGGCGATGTAAGCATAAACAATAAATTACAGATGATTCTTACAACTTGAAAATTGAAGGAAAGCAGACATATTGTTGATTAATAGATTTGGTTTACGATGCGTATTTAGTTAGTTACTATTTCAACTGCGCTAGTTTCACAACATTTGTTACATACCTATACGTACCAATTGGTTGGTAAGTGTTTTAATGATCACCTATCCATGTTACATGATAATGTACGTACATAGTAGAGTATGGTATTTCCTACCGTTGCAGTTTGCAATCTTTTTTGCTCGGTGTAGTCTAGAAAATTGTTTTTTTTCCATTTATTGTTTTACGACGGAACTTTTACAAAACTAAATAAATAATACGAAGTCTGCCTCTTGAAAATATGAAAAGTTTGTTACTTTTGACAATATTAAAAACAAGAATTTGAATAAAGTAGACTGAAAAGTTTACGCTGATAATATGAAACAAGACAAGTGACAGATGTCAGTTTTCTATACACAAAATAGATTGCATGAAAAAGTATGCGAATAAATAAGATAAAAAAGTACAAGGTATGTAGGAATAAGTTGGTAGTTAAAGTTAAAGTAAAAATTGTTGCGAAGAATTGTTAGTACTTGTTTCTCTGATATTTAAATTCTGATCCAACATTATTGGCGAAAAGTATCCTATGCAAAATGGTATATCTATCTACCCTAACTCCAAACTTGAGCACATCTGGAAGAGTATTTCCTTATAATAATAATTGTTGTATTCTCATCGACATACATACTTCTTACTTAAATATGATAATGATTCCTTTGATCTAATAAAATACTCTAAAGAATTTTGGGATGACACGGAGTACCATTTAGTAAGAATAAGAAATCCATAAGAAATACATTTTTAGTCTACAAAGCTAGTACCATAGCACACCTTGGTCGAAGATCATTTAGTAGACAGGGCCATGTCGTGAATATGTTTATAGTTTATATACTAGATATGCACTTATTTCTAAATAGTACAACAGTTACAATATGCATGTTAGCATTTTATGACGATAATAGTCGTAAAATTAATTTTTGTGCGATAAATAAATGCCTTGCTCAATGATATTAGCACATTAGCTCATTAAAAAATAGTTTACCTGCACATGTACATTATACAAATACAAAAACTCCTTTGATGTCACTAGCACAACCATTCCCCCAAAACCAATGTCACAAACACGATCATATATGATGATCACAGCTAAAGAATTTGTACACATCTAACATTTAAAAAGTTTTAACGAAAGTACATATAGGAGAACTAATACTATATATCTAGAACTACTACAGTACACGAGTGACAATCTTGTACTCTTAGTCATACGCTCAGCCTCTTAATAAAAGCACCACAATAAGCTATATAAATACAATAAATGCCAATTACTTATATAAGTTGTATGCATATTAATTTTGACTACTGACTGCATGTGTACCATAAAAACAGATTTTAAGATGATCCTCGTGCCTGTAAATGTCTAATAAGTATATGGTGTTGCAAATTCTATATTAGTACACACAAAACATCCTAAGAAAGACTTGTGATAGTATCAGTAAACTGGCAACTTCTATTATGTGCCTACATTGCTTTTTACATCCGTGTAAGTATCAATACGTCAATTGGTAACATATCAACTCAAGCAAACATTCACAATAGCGCAATTAATGCATGCCATTTTTGTGATGAATCGAAACATTTGTTTAGCGAAAAAGATTGTAGAGTAAGTATGATACATACTTAAAGGGAAAATTTGACGTTTCGAAACATGCACTTCGCATTTTCAACTTTTGAACAGGGCAAAAGTATTTCTATTTCTACGTAGGTAATAGTAAATATTTACGTCATCTTATAATTTGTAAATAAAGATGTTCGCCATTCGACCAGTATATCGCTTAGAAACGATAAAGAATTTTGTACAAGGTAGAATGGGAAATAGCAGAACATCTTTTTATTCTTCGGGACAAGACTAAATACTTACTTATTCAATGCAGTGTTAAGAGTTTTCATTTTGAATAACACCTTGTTTTAGCTTTTTCTCAGTCTGGAACCCTGGCTTGGTCTTTTCCAACATAGAGATAACGATACATTCTGTATTTTGCACTTTCACCACAATAATGTTTGCTCTTCCTTGTACATATACATAATCTTCCATAAAGGAGCTGACGTTCACAACAATTTTGCAATTATATGCTCTTTCACAATGTGTTATGCTTCCCTGACTGTTTTGTTTTCGAATAACATAACAAACGTACGACTATAGAGTAATATTTTACTAAGTATGTGGCGAGATCACAGTATGGTAAAAGTCGCTTTACTGTACTGTCTTATTATAGTATACTACTGTAAAAAAGAAAACCGTATATGAATATCACGTTAGGCACACCTACACAATAGATTCACTAACTTATGAAAGTTAAACAGGTATAATTAAATGTTTGAATTTAAAATGCATGTATAGGTATGTATGCCATGCCAATGGGTAACATTTGGCCTGGCTCAGATCAGTTGCCACGTTATTGTCCTATTTTCAGAAAAAAAAAAAAAATCTTGATACTGTTGATACGATTTCATGTATCATTAAATTCTCTTGTCGTAGGTTTCTGAGAAATGGGAATTATCCTAAGCTGATTGACCGTAGTCTGATAGTTTTGTATTATAGTTAATGATAGACAATGAAGGAAAACTTTAGTTATGACAGTTTTCTTTGTTGTAACATTTTAGATGAAGGATGTAGCTCGAGTCATCAATCTTGTTCAATAACAGTTCCTCGCCCTTACATGGACGTTGAATGAAGTTATAGTTGCTGCAATGTAATACGCTGAGTCAGGTACCATTAAGATATGAAAATGCCCAAAATAATAAATTCTTCGTAGCATAAGATTTAGAAATGCATGCGTATACTAGCGTATGAAAGGCCAATTGCTAAATTAGTTTTCCTTCCACATTTGCATCCGGCTGTGCTTACTTACGTTTCTTGATATTCATGGCTGTCTACAGGTCATTTAACAACGACAACAATGCTTTATCCCAATTGCTCTTCTAGCTTAATTTTAGATTAAGCCAGCTTTGGTGTGTACCTCAATATGAGCTACTGTTTAGGTATAAAAGTACTCATATTTGTTATACTTAATACTTATACACAAACCTATATATTTATTTACTTTATAAAACTTATACTTATTGCATTCTCACAGAAATTTTGTAGTGACTTTCAGAGTTTAGAGTACTCGCTGAGGAATAAAGGTAAACATAACCCAAACTTCTCCCCGTATGCGCATGAAACGACAAAATATTTTGAGCATAAAAGCACATACAATAAGGTAGCCAGCTCATGGATTGTATGATATAATTCTTTCTGCTGCCCCATTAAGTTGTAGGAGTAGGCAAGTATAGTTGTATTATTTGTATATTCATATTTAGGCAAAGTAGGCAGGTAAAATTGTATGTAGGACGGATGTGCTACGAGACGGATACAAAACTGAGAGATAGCAATGCAAAGTAAATAAAAGTTAGGTTCTTTTAGGAGAAGGAAAGCGAAGTAAAATGTTCAGTTACTTATGTATACTATCTACTACTGTACAAGTCTAGTTCTGATAGGAGTAGAGTAGATAGTTACATAGTAGCGGGTATTCATTCTGTATAATACTTATGTACTTACGTGTACTTGTGTGCTCGGTTTGAATTTGGGAGAAAGCTCGTTTCTGTGAAAGTTTTTCCTTCACGCTCATTTTGACTTTGCATACATTCTGACGAAGAGATAACGGTTCAACAGTTATGGTATATAAACACTAACTGAGTGAGTGAGTGAGTGCTAGAAAGAGTTTGCATGTATGCATTTTAACATTGTCTGCTAGATCTTCATCTCCGTTCTTTGCCTGGCCTTGCTTGGTCTGTCCGTGATAGATTCCTCTGTTCCTCTATTTATACAAGTATTTACTACAACCTACTGCTTTAGTACTTAAACTTATGTGTGTATTGTATAGGTACTTACAGATACTGCTTAATTAAGTAGGTTGTCTTAGGTATCCAATTCACTCACTCAGCACTAGAAAATACCAATTCATTTCTCAGTGGTCTTTCCGAACTTTTATTACTAGTTTACCAACAGTAAGTTCCTCATGCTCTTTAATACCCGGACTCTTTATCGTTCTGTTCTACTAACTGTTTAAAATATTTCCGGAACAATTCCCTCTGCAGAGTAAATGCACTAAAAGAAAGTAAATTGTTCCCATTGTTTTCCAACTCTTGTGCACGAATACTATTTACGACTACAGCTACCGACTAGGGGCCAGGTCAGACAGACCAAGGCAGAGCAAGACAAAAGGTAAGACATCTTAAATAGATTGCTTTGTCTACTCAAATTCTTTCTGTAACCACAAACCGTTAATACAGCTCTCGATGTTCTACAGCTCCAAGTTTGGAAACTTCTTCCGTTTCTGCTGATGTAGTATATATTTGATTGACTTTCTATATATCATCAGTGTATATATAGGTATGCTTTAACCATATCTTTTTAACCGTACTTCTGAGAATTGTCTCACTATTATGTGTCTTCCAATTATACATATGTATTCCTATAATCCCTAATACATTTTTATCCTTTCTATCAGGGAGTTGTAGTAGATGTTATAATACGAGTAGCAGTGGTACAATTAGCAGCTTTTCTTATATTATCATCAATTTTAATACCACCACCACCTGATGTCTTAAGTATTTTATGCAATTTGCGATATTTGTACCTTATTTGTAAGTAACTATACATACTGACTACATTATCTCGAATTTAGCTAAAACTAAACTACTGCAGTACTACTCGTCATGCAAATAATTTAACTATCCGTATTTTAAAATGAACTTATTCTGTGTGTGTAAATTCAGAATATTAATTCGTTACACTACAGTACAGTATAAGCACAGTATATCCTCTATGTTAGTATGATATTCTAAACATGCTGTTTCCATTTTGCATATTGAATAAACAAACAAGGGAGTTTAATTACATTCATTTTATAAATTACATGCCAGCTTGTTGTAAAAGAGTTCTCCACTGAGACAATGAGCACAACATACTCATTTACAAATAACTGCGGGGTGTAATTTTCTAGTAGAATGAATTTTACCTATGTGTAGTGTATGCTCAACTATCTGACTAAAACAAGTGATCTGCTAACCATTGCATTGTTGTCACAATTCCCTTGCTCCTAAACATCCTCGCGTCCGCATAGTAAATATAGGTACGTACTTAGGTAAGTATGTGCATAATTGTATGAAATATTAATGATGCACTTAAGCATCTATGCAGTATTAATGCATCATTACCTGAAAACGTAAGGGGATAATAATATGTATTCAGTGTAATTCAACTTACTATAAACTTATTTGTACTACTAGTTGCTGCATAGGTGCGTACAGCGGAAGTATTAAAAAACAGTGCATAACATACATAAATGAATTTTGGTAAGAATTTTTTGTGTCCAAATATGTAGTAGTAGGAATACAGTGAAGTACATAGTGAAGTAATAACCCGTATACCCAAATGTGTACATATCGCACTATCTGTACACTGATGTGTTGATGTAGTTCTCGGTTACCTGCTTGCTATGCAGGAGTAGCAATATTTGTAAGCATTCTATACAGAATGCTAGAGTAGAGGATTTTCCTGAAACAAAGTTCTAAAGAGAAAGCATCCGGGCGTGTGAACATTTATTCGAGGCAAATAAGCATTATACCTAGGTATAACAAGAAAACTCATTTGAGCGGAAATAGAGTCAAGTTAAGTCACTAAGGATTTGTGTTCCCCGAACAATAAACTGACAAAACATGACGCTCCCTATCTGTCATATTATTAATATTATATCGCTCTGTGTCTCTTTATATCAAATAACGTGACAAACGAGACAGATGAAAGGCAGATCACAAGCAATAGCTGCCTATTCCATAAAACGAATATCCATACTATGAAAACACAAGTAAGCAACAATAACGATACAAATAATATTATTGGTAGGCAAACATACTTCACCCTAGGTCCTATGTCTGAGTAACAGTGAAAGACAGACTACTCTTAATTTACTGTACTGCAAGAACTGGTTATATGTTTGAGTTACACTGTATCGCCTCGCCTATACTAACATTGCAGCAATGACAAATAGAATTAGGCTACTATCACCTTTAAATCGCTAATCAACATCCTTAAAATATTAAATAAAGCATAAAACTTATCATTCCCTGGTAAATAGATTGGCATTTAATTTTGCACAATGTGCTACGGCAATAATATTGTGCACGTGGTGAGTCCAATTCATGTCCTAAGGATAGTAATAGAGGCCCCAAACTCATTCCACTCTTTCATTAGCCAATGGCACATCAAAATCGCATTAAATTATTTAAGCCGACTCTGCCTACCAAATCAAACGTACTAGTTTAAGTGCACCGTCCACTTCTACGACCTGAGAGAAAGCAGTTCATAACTCATCGCTTTTGGTTTTATTGCTTTAGGGAAGACACCACCATACGAAAGCCACAAAGCGGTAATGGGCTTGAAAAGTGTACTAATGTACGTATTTTGATATACAAAGAGTTAGAAAGTCGTATTGATTTCTTCTCAAGTATATAAATACCTACGTATATTAGATACTATATTTTTGCATGTTCTATGCAATACTTGCTAATGATAGACTTGTATTAATACTGTAGAGAAATGTGTGATTTGAATTTAAATATTTTACATTTGATTTAGCAGGCAAGCATGTAATGGATTATGAATAAATCTTTATATACCTAAATACATTTAAAGTCCAACACAGTACCTATTTGCAAATGTACGGTAAAGTAGCAACAAATAGGCAATACATAGTATAATATTGCGTAGTGTAATATGTATTATGATATATTATGACATTGGCCTATTATTGATAAGTAACAGTACTCGTATATGGAATACATTTAAGTAAGTAGCTGTAAATATTACACAATGTATAAGGCTATGGAATTCTCACTGTCTAGTCTGCCGAAAAGGAAAGCTCTATCTGCGAAAGAATTAGAAAGACCTGGCTTGGCTTAGACACATTTATTTGACTATTTCCCTATGGAAATAAAATGAAGTGTGTCTGCGAGCAAGACGTTAAGAACCCAGGTCAAATCTTTTTGTATTATTCATCTATTCACATACTATTGCAAGTAGGTACCTGTTTAGGAAGAAAACTTTCAGAATTAAGTAGCATGGAAAGGTTAACAATGCATTGAATTCTTAGAGCTGAGTTTGCAGATATACATACTTATTACTGTTATAAGCTATAGGCATTATTATTATACGCATAACACCTAGAAACGAAAAAGTATAAGTGGCGGAAGCTTCATAAATGGAATGCTACTACTTACTATATAGTAAAAAGTAACAATAGGAGTACCCGTAGGGATGACACAACACCAAAATGAGAATGGAAACACAGCTAGGCACATGTTAGAAGTGGATTTCTACAAAGAATAACAATAATATTCCATGCATTAGTCAAGTCAAGACCAAGACCATGTCTACTTACAAATCAACTGCAATACAAATATTATAGATTTTCCTTGCTTATGAAAACCTTATTTCCAAACGAACTGGTTTAATTCAGATAAAATAGTATTCGATTTGAAAAATTACAATTATTTATCCTACAGTAGTATATTATGTGATAATCAAGCAGTTGACTACTAATTTATGGACTATCCTAAAACCAAGATGCACTAAGCAGTCGAAGAGGTAGATGTAGTATATATTGAACGTAAGAGAAAGTACATATTACTTTCCATTGATGAGTCTTTCACTTTTAGACGTATCTACATCATAGCATACCTATATATTCTGTGTGTAAAATTGAATTCCTTTTCACAGTTGTAAATTGTACATTTAGGTGCACTTAATAGCATATTTACTCTAATATTTGTATGTAGAATGAACTTAAGTAAAACAGTGAACCATGAACGAAAGAAAAGTAAAAAGTCTGTACTATACTTTCTCCTCTGCCTACCGTTGAAATGACTACCTACGTGTATTTTTCCTTAATGTTGCATAAGATAGAAACTTGTTTAAATTTTTATTTGTATGCTATGTCGATATGGTCCAATTAATTGCCTCAGGATAAACAAATGGTTGAGTGTAACACAATACTTAAATATTGCATATCATATCTTATGTGATAATTCAGTACCAGTTCGTTTTTCACATTTATTATCCATCAGCCCCCTACTCGTTTCAGAAATGGGGTTTAGCAAAGTATGTCTAACAAGAGACAAATGAGAAGGAAGCTTATTCTCTTTAGGCAAAGTGCTCAGTGTCTGAAGTTGTCACGCAATTGTGTCTTCATCTATTATCATCACACATTATTACCGTAATACCCCCAGATAAGGGATATTTGAGCTGGAGACCTGACCGGAAATAACACAGTCTTGTGGTGCCTACGAAAACCAAATCAAAATTTGCGTATTAAGTTCTGTAAAATGATAGACTGATTGTGGGGTCTACAAATGGGTGTTAAGCAAAGTATGTATGACAAGAGACATGAGAAGGAAGCTTATTCTCTTTGGTACAAGTGCTCAGAGTCTGAAGTTTTCACGCAATCATGGTTTCCTCTGTAACATCAAACATTATTACTACTATACCTTAGATAAGGGATATCTGAGCTGGATAACTGACTGGAACTAAGGCAGATTTTTGTTTCCTATGAATACCAAATCAAAATTTGCGTATTAAATTTTGTAAAATGGTAGACAGATTCTGGGGATTATAAATGGGGTTTAGCTAAGTATGTATGACAAGAGACACATGAGAAGGAAGCTTAT
>JAQFYC010004493.1:0-16981 GCA_034694165.1 Tomocerus mixtus | reverse complement strand
ACAATTCCTGTACAAAAAATCATTTCCATTCTTCCTATATGTCAAATGTGCCTACTACAGGTTGTTAAGGATGGGAATATGGGAAGCTAATATTTACTTTTAACTCGAAAATCATTAGGTATTGCATTATGTAGTCCATTCCGTATACAAATAAAACCAACATTTTTAATTATTTGATATGAGATGTTCAAGTAAGCACTTTAGTGCAGCTTTATTACGTATATATGGTGCACACAAGCAACTGGGCAATATTAATTTGAACGCACTTTACATGCGTTTTAATTTTTAGACATCTTACAACTTAATGTTTAAATAAATTGGCAATACTTCTTCTAATATTTAATATTTTACTAACTGTATACTTATAAATCTGTGACACGGATCATAGAGCATTCAATTTGTACCAGTCTGACCCCAAATAAAGACTTATACAACGTTTACTTAGTATTTTCGAAAGTTTTAAAATCAAAATTAACATGAATGGAATTTTGTTATGTTCACACACAATTTACTAGTGCACAATTGCGACAATATATTTTACTTAATATTTCAGTACCTACTACGCTTGTTAAGTTTGTTTCAATTATCCGGTTCTCATTATTATGTGCATAGAGAAGTTAAAGGGAAGCTTGTTTAGTAAAAAATTACACTAGTAGAACATAAAATGTTACATAATTTAAATTCATTGCACAATGTTCATTTAATCGTGTCTGGTGTGAAACAATGGACTAAACCTATATACAACATGTATAAGTCTCTTCAATCAGTATAAAGTAAATGTTTACTTGTTAGCAGATTTGCGAATTTAGATTGGCACTCATTATATTCGATATTCTAGAAGTATAAGATATACCTGCTACTTATCTTAAATCTTTTAATTACGAGTTTCTACTGCTCACCGCTTGCAAATGTGTTCACAATGAAAATACATGTGTAACAGGGCAACTATAGAGAACAACAGTAACAATATATAGTTCTTTCATTGTTTTTTATACTATACTTATAATATTTGCTTAGTGCACATCACCATATCAAGTTTTTACAAATAAATGGATGGGGATGGGGGAGGTATGTACCGGCTTTATACATACAACCATGTTATATGCTGTTATGTCCAATAATTCATCTTTGTAATGCACTGTATATGATAAAATCATGTATAAGCATAAATTATCTAATGTACCTATTTAGTGTGTAGAAAACATACCAATAGTCGGGATTGTTAATAAATTAGTATGTCCTATTTACTTTACAACTATTGTGACTCCTGTTCCTGTCTACCACACACGATTCTATATATATATTAGAATTACTTAATTTCAACGTAATTACAATGTTCTTCTCATTTTGACATTTCTCTACGAAGCATCTTGTCAAAAAACTTCTACTAATATGTCCTAATTATTCATAGGTAGTGTTTACTTTTATAAATACATTCAATAGATACAATACAGACGCACTAACTGTACCTAAATAAATTGTAATATAATTATACAACCATATATTGGTGAGTATGAGTTGCCATCTGTATTGCCCATAATGAGTAATTTTGGGCAATACAGGAAACTTTTACATAATATTTTTTTAAATTGTAAATTAAAATAAATAAATCCTCAAACCTTAATATCCTTTTGGTTTGCGATAGTTATTTGTATTAAAATAAGTAGCTAACTACTTTCATTTGATTTATATTTGATCAATCAGATACACAATTGGTAAAATAATGAATTCAGATATACAAAATACATATACAATGTATAAATTACCATATATCCTGCTATATTGTGTGTATATAATTTATATGTGTACATGTTTGCCAGCGAAGGTAAACAAATAAGGATTTTCTAACAGTCCATGACCAAAAATCAACGCAAGGCTTTTAACAATGGTTTGCCTTAAATGTGTAAATGCAATCAGAAATCAATGAGGGGTCACAGATTAAATATTAACTGTATATGAGGGCCAGTCTAAATGTGTAACTCATCAATCAACTTCATACCTAATTGATACTGTAAGTTTTTTCTCCTGGTAACAATAATGTTAATAACATCAAAGTACTTTCAAAATGCATGGATCCATGCACAATACAATGCTTTTCGGGGTAACATTATAAGAATAACCAAATCAAAATGAATATATGACCTGGAATAGATAAGCCTTTACTAACTCACTAATCGTAATCGTGTAAGCACTTGTTATGTATGTATACTACAAATAATACTATGAATAAGCATATTATAGGGAAACATATTTATTCCTAAACTGTCGTTTTCTGGGCACTCTATTTTTGATCAAACTCGTGGAGCAACATAATAATATCTACTACTGTCCCTTTCTCAACATCTGTAGTCTGTACAATCTTTTTAAAATAATTTTGCTTTGACATTTTAAATACAAAACAATAGCCTGATTTTTCAATAGAGCAAACGCCTAACTTGTAAAATTAATTTTAGATGAGCTATTTAGAAACAATATAAACAACTTGTAAGACTCGTAACCATGAAAGATCATTGGATTATCCTACAATTTACAATTTTCATCATTAGCATTAGCCAGTGTCCATCAACTATGTAAGCATTGCGTTTCACTACTCAGACTAGACTACTCTATATTTCGTTTTAGTATATGTTTAGCTGTCTAATTACGACCAGTGATTTTTTGTTTGTAATGCTGTATACAAATAGCTTTGCCTAAAGTAAGTACAATATTTATGCTTCTAAAAGTAATTAAAGCTTATTAAATCACATTTCTGTTTCTAAAATGCAACCGACAGTGGAGCCCAAACTTTCTACAGCAAATCCGATCGTGCATTTTACTCAAAGATACACAAAAATGGAGAGACTGGAAAATGCACTGTATTGTCTATGGAGTGGTTAAAAAAATTCCGAGGATTCCAAGATGAAAATTCTGAAACTCTGCACATCAAACAAAAATCAGCCATACTGCCCATGGCAGACACTATGAAAAAAGCTTTAGACAATTCTCAAATCTTTGAGATTTACGGCAGACGAGAGGATGTCGTTCGGGCACATGTCGATTTCTTGTGTAAGGAAATTGAAAATGTTTCACCAGAATATGTTCAGTTAGGAAAACAAGAAGAAACACCTGAAATTCACAAGATTGTTAACGGAGGTGACCAGACTAACAGAATAGATGTTGTATTTATGGTATGGGAAACATGAATAAACTATTACACATTATATGTATGTGTGAGAATATCATTGTGTACTAGGTATCTATGAGTTATTGAAATAAATCACTTAAACTTGGATAATAGGGGGATGGCTACACCATGGAGGAGCGTCAAAGATTTTTCGACGATATGGACAGATTAACTGCAGACATGTTTGAAGGGGTTTGACATTTATTATTATTTAATGCTCAAAATTTTAGGTGATAATGTATCTTCCTATCGAAAAAAATAGTTTTCCAAAAAATAATTTGCCCTTTTATTTTTCAGGTTACGTTTCGATCCTACCTTCCTTTATTCAATATCTGGGCTGTTTTTGTCCCCAGCGTTGATTCTGGAATTGGTTACGACGGACCGAAAAACACACCTTTTAAACTGTACAGAGAAAGTGGGCAGCTGCGTGTCATCTATCCAGGAAATACTTCTTATGCCCGTACTGTCTGCAGGCTTACTGGAACCAGTGGCTGCGACTACCCATCCCTCATTGCCAATGATGATTATTATGGGTATTAAGTCTTAAGCATATTGTGTACCTATTAAATATGAATAGTTTTTACTTGGTACTTGAGATTTCACAGGGTCATTCATTTCGTAACTCAACTATATTAGAAGAATCCTTACCCACTTTTATTTTCCATTTGTAAATTCAACACACCGTTTCAATATCATGGACCAAATTATAATTCCTATGTGAGTATATATGCCACATGTAATGTAATTATTCTAAATGTTGGTTTCAGGGGAGTTGGTGGAGAATTTGTAGTCAGGTAAATAATTACGTTCAGCAATTTATTATTTAATTATTAGACACTCGATAGAAAATATATACAATTAATTTTCTCCACCTTAATTTTCATGTCAGCACAAGAAGTAACAGAACGGGTATTATAGTTCTTCGACACGAAATGGGCCACAGTTTTATTGACGTCGGTGATGTAAGTGATAATTATTTAGCTATCCGTTAATATATTATGCACACGATTATTAAATAACTGAACTCAATTAAGTATTTATTTTCACAATACCAATTACCAATACCTATTAATTACTTATAAGGAATATGACAATTCTTGGGCGTACGGCGGAGTCAACTCTGCAAATAGCGTCCCTAATCTCGGCTGGGGTCACTGGCTTAGTGGAGCACGGAGGGAAGAAGTAGCAATTTATCGCTTGCTGGAATATCCATGGCACGATCTGAGCCAAGGAGACAGGACTTTTAGATTTACTTCGGATGGCCGTCACAGGTAGACTTAATTAAAGTAGTAAATGCATCTAGCAGTGGTAATTAACAGTTAATAACTACACATAACCGATACGTATTACATAATATTTATATTGACAAAATACTGTAGTCGAATCATAAGATATACTTCTAACACTAACAGCAACGGCTATCGTAATTGCAATGTTCTCCAATCCTTTAGAATCACATTTCACATGCCTCAGAAAATCATGGCTTTAATTATCAGATCACTAAGTATGGTATTTGCATACTTCAAAATGTTGTCTCATTTTTCAGCCGCTGGTACCTTCTAGCATCGGTTTCTGCTGCAGGAGAAGAAGATTCTATAGAATTTTTGATGTAAGTCATAAAATTTATAAATAATATTTTGTTACAGAATGTATTTCAAACATTTTATTGTAATTGATCTGCAAATGGCTTATAATTTGGATACGTTTGGATGAAATATAATTATTTGTAAGCATGCACTGTAAAATTATTCTACCAGGGATGGCGAAGTGCTGCCTTGGTCATCTAGAGGATCTGACGACAGAGAATTTTATAGTTGGTGGGGCCAAGAGGGCTTTGCTTCAGGTATACATTCCTTTAGTGTTCGATCAAAAACAAATTCCACAAATCCAGATATTCCTCGAATGATTTGTCACATCACACTTCACGAATACGGAAATGAAAATGAGTTTATGGCATCCAATGATCATGTGTCAGCCTATCCAACTTGGGATGTGGATCGAAGGTAAGTATTTGCAATACAATAGCTTACTATTTTATCATTTCCAAAACAATATATGTGTATTTAATATACGCATAAATGTAATTTGGAGTTACTGATAAATCATTTTTGTACACTTAACCACATGCTTAAAGCGTTGCTAATTTTTGCGAATCTTAGGAAAACATTTCGGCCAACTAATGAAGGCTGCCTTATGAGAAATATGTCGCACAACATGCTATGTAACGTATGCAGAGAAGGGATGTGGTACGAGTTTTTTAAGAAAGTGTCACTCATTGACAACGTGACAGTTTCCGCTGGAGATCCCAATGATTCTCGCATAGTAACTTTGAACACGCTCCAATTAGCACAATTTCGACAGCCTGGAAACGAGGTCCCTGGAGAAGAACTGAAAGTTAGGTGGTTTAAAGCTGGTGTTGAACAAGAAGAATTAAGGGATCAATTTGAGATTCTAGCAGATCCGGGTGCTTGGAAAGTGGAAGCTGATTTCCTAACGCCCGAAGTCCGGCATGATCCGACGAATCTTCTAAAAGACTCTGCCGATTTTACAGTTTCATGAAATTAATTGTATCGTAAATGTACATATAATGTAAATAAAAGTATCCAAGGAATAAATATATAGTATATTGCCCATGAAAGCCAATATCTATATCTAACAATTATTCGCTTCCTCTGTATTGGATATTTCATCGAAATCATATACCAAGACTAAATGCCCATATGCGAGCGAGCATGCAAATTGTTACTTCTGTAAAAAATTTATAGAAGGACATATGGTCTGTGAAATATATATAAACAACTAAAAGGGATAGGTACTATTATATTTTGAACGAAGAATTCAAAAAATGAAGTAGATACGGTAGATTTTTTGCCTTAAACATTTTATTACTTTAATTATAATTTCACAGTAGTGGATTCAAAATGTTGATCTAAAGCTTTAAATGTTTTTAATTGTGGTTTACTCACCCAAGATACCAAAAAAGATACAAACATGAATAGTTGAAAAACATAGCATTTCTTCATTAGCTCCAGCATCTTTTTTGGTAATATCTTTTTAGATAATATTTTCTAAATAGCGTGTTGAGGGATTGCTATAAGAAGGGAGACTGTGTAATTCGAAATTGATAGAATGAAAGCAAAAATGTAAAGAAATCGTACTGCTCGCAAAACTCCGACCCGCACGCCAAAATGTCTTAAGCTTTTCACTTCTCTTCGTGTAATTGGGTTAAATATAAAAGTAGATTTTGTTTTCACGATATATTGCATTGACTTCTCATAAACTTGCGAAGATTCAGTAAGTAGAGCAGCTGCCACAATCAGACAAGTAATTACGCAAACTGGGTTTATGCAGTACAATGTCATTTGCACTTTTCCATAGAACCGAATGGAGGTGAATAAAGGAAATATAATGAATATTCCAAGAACAGCAATGTGAACTGGAAAATGAGCTTGTTGAATGCTATTGTTAAAATACGTATTTAACAGGTAGAGTCTTTTGAATGCCAAAATTGTCTTCTTAGATTTCTTGTATGAACTATCGGCAGATAAAAAAAATGGCCTAATGTTAGCGGGTACATCACTTTTTACAATTATTAAGGAGCTTGTCTCCTTTATATGAATGGTCTGTCCGTCTGTATGCCCGTCTGACAATGATTATCAATGATCACAGTGATTATCAATGATTATCAATGATCACAGTGATTATCAATGATTATCAATGATCACAGTGATTATAAATGAAAATGAAGTGGTAAACCACAACGATTTTCACTATTGACAAGTTCCTTTTCTACATACAACGTTGACCACGGTTTATTGTTACTTTAGGTATGAATGAATTGGCATTGATGTTACTAACATTATGAGCGGAAAGGCAGAATATTCAGCATAAATTTACTATTATGAATTTAATTTATTATAAAATTTTAATCATCAGGCAGAACGGGGAGCGTTATTTAAAGATAACTGGTTGAGGGTGCAGGTAAATTGAGTTTTCAAATTGACCATAAATTAATAAAAGTACTAGTCCCGTTTGCTTACCTGAGTGACATTTTAAATTAATAAACCATTGCAATACGAGTGTAACAAAGTTACGAACCCGAGACTAACTCTGTCAATTAATTTCGAATACTGTGGTAGCCAATAATATTATATAAATATTATTCGTGAAATTAGAATTCAGAAAATAGGGAAGTATCATTGCTAACTGTATTAACATTTTTAGCCGAATTTTACACTACACTGTCCCAGTTAATTTGGTCTATTGCGAAAGCCATAATATGTAATCAAAAGAAATTGGGCCATTATTGTCATATACAATATACTTATTAGTAACTACTGGGAATATTTAGTTATTGACCCGTTAACCGATTGACCCTATATTCTGATGCAATCTGGGTTCCAGGAAAGCGGACAAGGAGCATTTCGAAATAAAAAAATTGTCTGGAACAGGTGACAAACAGAAAAAAGAATTTGGACAGATCATTCTTATAATGTTGTTTCATATTTTAATTGAAATTTAGGAAATTGCTGCAATTGTTTTTTCTTACTTGAGCGCGTTTATCCAATAGGATGCAGTGACCATGTAAATTTGAGTAAATAACACGAGGAACATTCCGCATCCAGTTATACCAATTTGAAAATAGAAGTGAAATGGAGTGTAAAACAGAGCAGTAGTAATTGTAATGTAGGATTTTGGAAGGAGCCACAATATAGTAATTCGTTGATTGTACATTACAAATAAGACTGTTGGCATCATTAGAGCGCTGTTGGCAGTGATCCACAAGTACATAACTGTCAGAATTTGTAAAGTTCTGGAAGGATCTCCATTTTCTGAATTTCGGTGTGTTAATTCATCTATAAATAAATAGTATCATTCCCCAGTTATTGTTATGTTAAGTAAAGCAACTTTGTTGAGTATTTATTTAATTAGCAAAATAACCAAAGTCTAAAAAGTTTTCTTGCCTTCGAAATCCGCGTCCAGTTTGACAAGATTATTAAAGAAGGTAACCATATATTCCTTTTTCGTAAAAGTATTGCAGAATGATTCTACAGCCCAATGTAGTGCCAATGCTTGGAAGAATGTTAGCATTAGTGGAGGAAAGTCTCGCCGTTCACTCTGACTTGATAATATTAGAATCACTTGAATAGTAGTGTAGATGCAGTAAAAATAACAAATAACTGCAATAATTTTGCTTCCTATTCGTTGTGTTAAGGATTGACCTATGTAAATTGTAGAAGTGGAATAATCCCAACAAAATGGCGACAATTTTAAACGCGCCAAAAGGTTGATATATTTTCCAACAAAATTTAGACTTTTCTTGGAGATCATTTTGAGAATTTTGAAAATTTAAGTTGACTTAAATTTTTGGTTGACATTGATATCCTATGAACAGGGCATGCGAAATAAAAGTAAATGTGCCAGAGTTGACATTTTGGTAAGGACCGTACACAATACTTTACTCACACACTTCGATGTCCTATCTACCTTAAATATTTTAGACCCATCTGTCTAACCATAAAGCAAATAAATTACATAGTTGTCAATCAACAATATCAAGGTCTCTAATTCGTAGAATATGATTCATATAATCTGAAGAATCAGAAATGACACATTGTGTCGTCATACAAATTATAGCTATCTACTTATTACACACTTATAATAGCTTATTATTATTGCGGGTACTTAGCATAGTTGTAGTAATTATGCATTGCATAATTATAATTACTATATTGTAGACCCTCGCTAGTCGCGAAATTTTATTAGGCCTTCTGGCCTTCATTTATGTAAAATGAAATAATATGCATTCAGTACTGAAATACATAGAGGTGTATACATAGTCAATCAACTGGTCTTTGAAGAGGTAGTAATCAGTAATCATTAAATCAGTGGTCATGTAATGCATTTACAAATACCTACCGAAACAAAACGATTGTTATAATTTATTACTGAGCATTCTGTCTATAGGGATTCCAGTACTAAGGAAAATGACTTATATTTAAATGATCATCAAAACAAAGGAATCGTATCATTAAAACAAAGTGCAAATCCTTATTTAATTTGCGTCATTAAAATAAAGAACATTGTTTTTGAAGTGGACATTAGAACAAAATGAATTATCAGTTATCAGTAGTGTGGAGGCAATAATTAGTCAAACAAATCATAAATAGTATATGTGCTTTAGTCCAAAATCAATGCTTTAGTGGCGCCGCTGAGCCTCCCGCTTCATTTTTTATCAAATTGGAATATTTTTTGCAGCATCTCAATAAGTAAGGAGTTCCTTCATTGCTGCAAGTGCAATGATATGTTGCACATATTGTTCTTGGTTGGTAATTAACGATTAAATAGTATATCGTTTAACAAGTAAACTAGATAGCTGTGGCAGGAAATGCAATTAGCAAAGAGACGGTATAATTTGAAATTGCGAGAATGAAAGCAAAAATGTACCGAAATCGTATTGCTCGCAAAACACCTACTCGCACACCAAACGGTCTCAAACATTTAACTTCTCTGCGCGTAACAGGGCTAACAATAAATGCAGATTTGATTTGCTTAATGTATCTTTGAGATTTTTCATACAATTGTGAAGCTTCAGTAAAAATAGCAGCAGAAATGAGTAGACAAGTCACAGTGCTCATAGGACATAAGCTGTAAACTACAAAATCCACCTTCCCATAAAAGCGAATGGAAATGAATAATGGAAACACAATAAACGCCCCGAGTAGGGTTATCACATTTGTAAAATGTGATCGTGTCATACTACAATTAAAGTACGTATTGAGCACGCAAAGTCTTTTGAAGATCAACATGCTTTTCTTTGACTTCGGATGCCCACTGAAATTTTTAAAAAAACTCAATGTAAATAATGAAGACATATTCCTACTATTTAATTTTTCCTTTTTTCAAATCACAGCTGTACCTGAGAGCTTTTAACCAGTACACAGTAGCCACCATGTGAAATTGCGTGTATAATAGATGAATTACTCCATTTCCGCAAACCCCAATTTGAAAATACGTGTGAAATGGCATGTACAAAGTGGCTAGTTCCTTTGTAAAGTAAGCTTTTGGAAGCATCCAAAGGACAGAGTAGCGTTCTTCTTGCAACACGAAATACACTCCAGTCATCAGAATTCCTGCATTGGCTGTCGTGATGGAATAGGCTATTACTAAAAGTTGCAAAACTTTAGAACGGTCATCCTTTTCTGGTTTTCGATATTCTAATTCATCTGAAAATTATATTTTTCATTAACATGCATACATACATACATTAACATTCCCAAAATTAATGGACAATTTGTGTCGAATTCTTAATTCTCTTTTAGAGCTACCTAATTGGGATATTTTATCTAGGTTTGATATTATTAGGTACTTACTTTCTAAATACGAGTCTATCTTCATTAGATTGTTCAAAAACGCCACAATGTACTTATTTTTGCTGTGGTAATTATAGAATACGTCGCAACACCAAACAAGTCCCATAGCCTGAAAAGATGTCATCATGAATACTGGAAAATTCTGCCTTTCACCTGGAGTTGCTAGTATTATTAAGACTTGTGTCCATGAATACGCACAATAGAATAAGCACCAACAACTTAACACTCTCCATCCAATTCGTTGGGCGACCGAGTTTCCTATCCTAATCGTCGAAGTGGAATGATCCCACCAAAAGGGCGAAAACTTAAAATATGCTAAGAAATTTAAATATTTTCCAAACATCGATAGAGATTTTTTGGAAATCATTGTGCCTATTGCTACGATCAATTGCCATGAAACACTGTGATATAATAGGATAGGACGTAGCTCTAGGCCTAGGCTCTCATCATTACGTCAATGAAATATATACATTCGAATGAAATGTGCTGTCCACTACAGTAATTACAGTAAATAAATCATTAAATGTCTAGTTGAAATTTTCTAGCATTTAATAAGTTCATCATTCATCATCCTCCCTGTCCATGTCAATAATAATCGTCTACCCATTCCGTACCTTGAGCAACTATTATGTATTTAGCAGTTATTAGTACAGCACTTATTTATTAGACTTATTACCACCAAAATTATTATATCATTACTTCAATTACTTGATAATAATAGGAAATTATTTTTGTATATTATGCTCCTGGGTTATAGTTATTAACTATATCGTTATAATTATACTATGTCCAATATTCTTAGCTGAAAAATTCGGCAATGGTGAATGAATTAATGACCAATATAAATACCTATAAATATGAACATATTTAGTAGTATTAAGAAAAATACTTATTTAGAATGATAGCAAAACCCAAATTTTTGCCCAATAAAAACATTTATGTCAATTCAGCGTATATAAATTCAGGAAATAAGCCATTAAATACAGTTACATTTATAATATATGTACACACCTGCATTTGAAATTGTAAATAAATTGTTATTTGCTAAATCTTTTTATTATGCATAAACAATTTCTTGTCTTTCATGTGATATCCTAGAATCCTCCGGAGAGATCGTTTAGTACCAAAGCAATTTAAATTATGTACAGGAATATACCAATAATAATAAAAAATTGCTTTATCATTCTTTAAATTGCTGACGAAGGAATTGCAATGAGCAGAGAAACCGTATAATTGGAAATTGACAGTATAAATGCAAAAATGTAGAGGAACCTAATTGCTCTTAAAACGCCGACTCGTATACCAAATTGTCTTAGGCTACGCACTTCCCTACGCGTAATAGGATTAACTATGAACGCAGCTCTGATTTGTTTAACATATTTTGTAGATTTTTCATACACCTGTGAAGCTTCAATGAACAGGGCTGCTGAAATAATTAGGCAAACCACGACACAAATTGGACTTGTGCTGTAGAGAATAAATTGCACCTTCCCGTAAAGCCGAATGGACGTGAATAAAGGAAATGTGATGAAAAGTCCCAGAATCCATACCGTAGTTGGAAAATGTGACCGATTGACACTATAATTGAAATATGTATTTAGTACAAAAAGTCTCTTGAAGGTCAAAATGCTTTTATTTGACTTCGGGTGGGCACTGTAAGAAAATAAAACCAATATGCAATTTCCTATCATAGTAAAGATACTAAGTGTAATAAACAGCTTTGATTATCATAAAAATAACTTAGTAATTACAATAAATTAGCTTATGACAGCAGATCATAATAAGTTCGGGACACACCAAATGAAGTTTACTGACAATTACATTGCTGATATGTCAAAAAAAATTACCTGAGAACATTTATCCAATACGCAGCAGCCACCATGTAATACTGCGTGTACAGCAAAATAAGTAGTCCATTTGTACACATGCCAATTTGAAATACGGCGTGAAATGGCATGTAGGCAAAAGTCAGTGTATTTGTCCGTAAAGAGTTTGGAAGTAAAGATAGGATAGAGTATCTGTGATCTTTTAATAGAAAGAATACTGCTGACATTAGAATTCCTGAGGTCGCCACCGTGCTACTGTAAGCCATTGTAAGAAATTGTAAAATTTTGGAGGGATCGCCTTTCTCTGGCTCCCTGTAATCTAATTTACCTAGAAAAAGAATTTGTGGTTAATGAATATGTATATATGCTACCGGTAGTAAGGGTAATTAATGAATTACTAATAATTCATAGGGAAAGCGGTAATGGTCCCTAAAAGGTTTTTAGACAAAAAATATTTAGTAGTAGTAAAAATATATTTAAAAAAAATCAATATTGAATTGTGTAACATAACATACACCCTTATTACCGGTAACATAATTGTACCAGGCGGTTGAAAGCTCTTAATATAATCAATATTAGTATAATTAGTATTTATAAATGTATTGTAAAATAAATATAAAATTCTTTTTAACATTGACTAATGTAGGGCCGTTAAGGCCTTTAGAATACTTAGATTATTTTGTGGTGTAAAACGTTTTATAAGTAGAAATACTATCTAATCCCATACTGACAACTAATGAAGAGGCAAACTTGGCTTCTACTATTTTATACTACTACTACTACTACTACTACTACTAAGAAATGGAATCTTCAAAAGTTTATAAATAATAATGTATAGATCCTCACAGTCTTAATAAGTTTAGCGTGGAAAAACATTATTGTGCAAAAAATGTATGGAAATGGTTCAAAGCATGTTGTAGTATTTGTTTCTTGCCTTCCAAATCCAAGTCTAGTTTTACAAGATTGTTGAAAAAACCCACAATATATTCTTTTTTACTGTTGTAATTATAAAATGCATCAATACTCCAAATAAGTCCCATTGCCTGGTAGGACGTAATTATGAACCCCGGAAAATTCTCTCGTCGTTCAGGGGGGCTTCCTAACAGAATACAAAGTTGGGTTGTCCAGTAGATCCAATATAAAAAGTTCCACAAGGCTAATACTTTCCATCCAATTCGTTGTGCTAAAGAGCTTCCGATGCAAAGTGTTGAAGTGGAATGATCCCAAGAAAAGGGTGATAAATTAAAATAAGCTGAAAAGTTTACAAATTTTCCAAATAGAGCCAGGGATTTCTTTGATAGCATTTCGATTGTGAATGGGGTATACAATGGTGGAAACAAAGCAAACGATTAGTGTTGTGTGACTGTACGTGCTGCACATTTGCAGAATGAGAGAAGTGAGGTATTATATATATATGTTATTGTTCAAAGTCACGATAAATGGGACTGTACTTTAAATACTGTAATTAAACCAAAGCACTGAGAAATTAAATATTTATTGATTTATTGCATACCGTTTATCTTTTCAATCATTTTGAAACATTAATAAAAGAAGTCCAAAAATAGTTGATATTGTTTTGATGGTCATCATCCCTAAATTACTGGTTTTTTAAAAATCACCTTGAGCATCTATATACATTACTTGTCTGACTGACGTGAATATTCCATTAATACTGTCCACTACGAATAATGTGACGTTTTAATATATAATAATTCTAGTTATTTTGATTGATTTTAAAATGCATAACGTGATATATATTTGTTTTTAATTTTGAATGGAAAGTAAAGTAGTTCATGATACTGCTAATGTGTTACCACATTTTTCTGTATATAACATTGTGAAAAGGACATTGATTGTGCCTTCATTGAAATGAAATCATTTACTATTTATAGATTTCAAAAAATCATATCGTCGCCTACATTTCTAAAAAGTCCGATTTAACTTTTTCTAAATATACAAGCTAAGTTGTCGGGTAAGGTTAGAAGCCGAGTAGCTTAGTAATAACTTGGTCTTTTTACGTCATAGAAAAGCTAAGTTTCTTCTGTTAAGGAAACGCCAAGTTGACCATTTTTGATATAAATACAATGTAACTAGTACTACAGAATATGTTTTATTATGCACATACAACATACAATTAGTTGAAATTTATTTTAACTTATTCAATGTTCCCTTTTAGGTATTAAAACATTCCTATATAGGAAATGAGTAACTACTAAATACTTACTAATACGGCTAGGATAAGCATAAATATTTTAAATTCTCTAATCGTATCGATGATTCTCTAGAAAGAAATTTATTTAAATAGCTGAAGCAGGAATTGCAATCAGCAGAGACATTGTATAATTTGAAATTGACATAATGAACGCAAATATGTACAAGAATCGTATTGCTCTCAGAACTCCAACTCTTACACCAAAATGCCGCAAGCTTCCAACATCCTTCCTTGTAATTGGGTTCACGATAAAAGTGGATTTAATTATTTTAAGATATTTAAGAGATTTCTCATAAACCTGTGAAGCTTCAGTAAAAAGTGCACCTGAAATAATTAAGCAAGCCACTACACAGACCGGGTTTATAATATACAAGGCAAATTGTACTTTGCCATAAAACCGAATGGAAGAGAATAGGGGAAATACTGTAAATAAGCCAAGCAGAGTTATATAAGTCGGAAAATGCGATGGCTGAATACTACAGTTAAAATATGTATTTAATACGCAAAGTCTTTTAAACGCCAAAATGCTCTTCTTTGATTTCGGACGGGCACTGCAATCATAAAGCAAAAATTTATTATCAATACATTTGTTTGACGATTATTATACCAATTGCAGCAAAATACAACAACGATATTGCATGAATTTCCACAGAATTATATTTCTTCTTACTTAAGAGCGTTGATCCAATAAGAAGCTGCCACCATATAAAATTGTGTGTAGAGTAATATGATAAGTCCACTAATGCCGAGTTGAAAAAGAAAGTAAAAGGGTATATGACAAATGGCTACCATTTCATTTAAGTAGGGGTTTGGAATAAGCCATAGCAAACAAGGTCGCTGGTCGTACATTATAAAAATTATTATGCTCATCATTATAACCCCATTCACTGTCATCAATGAGTATACAGCAACTAGGATTTGTAAAATTAGGGACGGATCTCCTTTATCTGATTCTCGATGTTCCAGTTCACCTGTCCAGAGGATAATTTTAATTTCGCTAACGTAGTGACAATAGTATACTATTTATATGTATAATATACCATTTTTTAAACGTTAAAGAATTTACATGTTAAACTGTTTATTGGGAAGTGAAAATTGATTGCAATGCAACTAATTAAAAGAATGAAAAATATATGGTTTGTAGGTGAACATGTATTTAACTTATTTGGTATTATTTTTTGCCATCAATTTCCGAAAATTAAAATTAAAAAGGATTTAACTCTCTGGCTTGTCTGTTTCCATAATATAAATATGATAATACATTATTAATTCTATGTTGTGGTTAACAATTTTAACTATAGATATTATATTTTTCATACGTTCAAACTCCAAATCTATCTTCGTAAGACTATTGAAAAATGCAACGATATGTTCCTTTTTCCTATGATAGTTATAAATCGCACTTCCAGCCCAGATGTAACCCATAGCTTGAAAAAATGTTATCATGAATACTGGCAGGTTCTTCCGCTCACTCGGAGTAGCCAATATCGTAAACACTTGAGTCCACAGATATACAAGGTAGAATAAATTCATTGCAGACAGTATTCTCCATCCTACTTTTTGTGACGTAGATTTTCCAATGCAGAGTGTGGAAGTGGAGTGGTCCCAAATAAATGGTGTCAATTTAAAGGCTCCTATAAAATTTATGTAGCTCCCAAATTGGGACAAAGATTTTTTTGAAATCATTATAGAATTCGGCGTGGCTAAATATTAGAGAAACAACTATAAGTGGTACGTAGCAAATAATTCTTCTTGGGTTACCGAAATTGGCAGCTACTGTTGCAGCCACCGCAAAATGTTACTTTATACCTTATACAAATGCACTGAATAATATTAATAACTTAACTATGGGTTCCTAGGTAGATAAGGTACATTTTATGCCGCCTCTTTAGGTACTTTAGTACACTCCCATTGAATGTGTAACCATCAATTTTACCTATACATATGAATAAAATATATTGTTATTGGAAGAAGAATATTTTATTTGTCTCACAACATTGATACCTCTTTTAGTGGATGTACGGTTTGCGGTACAAGTAAGATTAAAGCAAAAAACATTTTCTTATTTAAACTTCTATTCTAATGCTGCGAAGTGCAATAAACAAAAATGTCAACATAAAAGCACATTTAAATAATTTTGGAATTTAAACTATACTCTTTGCATTTACTATAAAATCAATAAAATGTACATAATAAAGGATTTGTACAATATTTGTGTTTGTGTGCATATCATATTGACTATTGGGAGAAACGTATCTGTGTGACTTATCAGTAGTAAGAACAAGTAAGTTAGATTTATTCTTGTGACCGTATTTATACAAAAATGTGAGATCAAGTAGCTTAAATCTAAGTTACAACATTTAATTACAAATCAAAGAATCATAAACAAGGATGTTCGGCAATAAAT
>JAQFYC010004492.1:0-16987 GCA_034694165.1 Tomocerus mixtus | reverse complement strand
CTGTACTTATGCAGCAACAGCCAAACTCAATGCGGCCAGTTTAGTACTCGCCGTACGTTTTGACATGGAATGAACCTGTTTTGTTTAGTTTAGTTTAATAACGAATTAATGAATGCTAGTTAATACTATATTGGATCTGAGCCTATTTCCTTAATATTACAAGCTACTAAAGCAAAAAAGCAATAAAGTTAAACAAAAATTATATTTTATTCTTCGACCTCTAAGTAATTCTGTCTTTAGGTCGTTGCCACATAGCAGCTGCGATGTAGTAATTCATCAGAGCGTTGACACCTTTGGGAACTGTCAATAAAATTGTAATATTTAAATAATTGAAATTACTTTTAAAGTAACCATTTAAGAAAAGTTTATTTTTATAGTGATTACCAGTGATTGGTCTTGTTTTGTAGCCCCCGATTTTAGCAGCAACGATTTTTAAAGTCGTTTGATATTTCAGCAAATATTTCTTAACCGGGCTTGAATGCGTCAAGTAGGATTTATAAGCTTGAAGAAAATCTTGTGAAGCTGGATACAATCTTGACATTAAGATGAGCATTCTGAATAACATGACCATTCCTGCACAAGCGTCTTCAAAATAGAAAAAGACTCCCATGAAATCCACTCCGGGTTCTTTTAGTAGTTGAATCATCATGAAAACATCGGATATAAATTGTCCATAATTTGAGCCATTTGTCCCAGCCATGAGTTTTCCCACCCATTTATTGAAGGAGTCGCTAGCTATCATAACTTTTTTGTAGTCCCGGAGTAAAGTCTCAATATCGTAATCTGTTCCGGGCACCACTGTTTTCGGATCCATGAATTTTTGAGAGCTGGTCCAATTTTTTCCTAAACTGGACTTTCTTCTTGCCCTGTAAGATTGATTCTCCTCTTTGCCTGGGTCCTGCGCACTGTGTGTGGAATTTGTAGGCGAAAATACTCTGCTTGCCCTGTCCTCCTGAGTTGCTGACAAATGTTTTCCATTTTGAGACTCAGTTTCGCCAAGTTCTATCAGTTGGTACATTACGAGGGTCATTTCGGAAATGATATGGGTGTATGAGACAGCAAAGACTTGACACAATACAATCGAAGATGCTTGGTGAACCCAAATATGAAAAATGTACAGATATTCATGTGCTGCAAAAATTATTTGTAATGGCAAATTGTCATAGGGAACTATGGAGTAAGTATTCAGAGCGTATTTCGGATCCGCAAAAAATTGAATCATCAGAGCAGAGCAGCCAACAGTTACAATTGTACTGGAATAATAGCAAAAAACGAGTAGTGTTAAGGTATACATGTTCACAATCACTTAATTAAATATTTCATCATACCCCTACTCATATAAAATATTCTAAATGGTGTTACTTTGTGAAGAATAAAAATAAAATGATCCGTATTTCCTTACGTGTGCAAGTAAACGAGGATTTGGTCATTTCTCCTGATCTTGTCATCGAGTCGTTTGGGAGAGCCCAATTTTTTGAAGATGTCTTCTTGTACTGTCCAGTTTGCATGTAATACTTCGTACAGTGGATATTTCCTATACCAAATGTTGACTTCTTGAACAAGTTGAGAAAAGCAAAGGAACCAATCCCACATAGACATTTGGTCAAGAAAGTGAACCTCTTTGGTCAACCCTCGGTAAGTGAGGACCAAGTAGAATATTTTTATGAAAGAATTCACCCACAAGCCGTAGTAGAATAAAATTCGCATTTTGCTCGCATTTCGAATGATGTATTTCCCTGTGGGGTCTTTGTCTATATAAAATCTGCAAACAGTTAAGTAGGACAAGTAGTACCACATACGTCGCTGATAGTTTGTAAACGTTGGGGATTTGCTTTGAACTTTTTCCATTTTATTCGCAAAATATGGTACAAATTGTTATTGTATAATAATTAAATTATAAATAGTGTAACAATATGTTTAAATTGATATTATTGCAAAATATCGAAAATAGATGTTGATGCGTCGAGTTACTATGATTGTCTCCGCAAGTTGATCAGTAGACTTGTGAGTAAAGCTAAAAGTCAAAGGAAATATCAAGCTGGGCTGGAAGTGTAAAGTCGTACAGAAAAATTGTTTTATTTATCATCACTCGGGAATGTGTCTGAAAAATACTGAAAAATGGGCGTGTTTATTAAGACATTATTAATGCAGGCTAACATCGTCAGGGAATTAATCAACGATCGTAATGGGTTTACATTTAAGTGTTGGTTTTGTGGTCAAAAGAGTTCAGAAAATCATCTTAAATAGGTAATAATGCACCTAAGTGAAATGTCATGTCTTACACATCCTAAATATTCTCCTAATCTCCTATATGAACTGAGTGGTAGGTGCTGCTCCTCCTCTCCATGACCTGTTTACAGAATCCAATTTCCCTGTTTCCACCGTAAAGAAGAAAAAATAAACTGTAAAACCTGACAGTTGATTTCTGTCACATTTAAATGAGTGAAATAATTGGCCAAGTATTTAAAACATGCAAATTAACTCATATAGGTTGTTGGAAATACTCATTTTTCATAGGCTAGGCTTGGAAATAGACAAATCACAACATAATTTTATTTGGATTCTTATTTTAAATTATCCTGTGCATTTAATATCTTTGGCGCAAATTTTATTGATTGTTTTTCATTATACTAAATACATTAATTTAACGGTGGAACTGAATAAGTAGCTGCTAACAGTTGACAAACATTTCAAATGCGTGCTATTTGGTGACAAATGTTTGCGTGACAATCGGGAATATTGCTCAAGAAACTACGGTAATTCAAAGGTAGATGTTTCAGGAAGTTGCCTTTGTACAAATAATAACCCTGGGTAAGAAAACAATTTAATTAAAGACACTGTTAGACGTGTTAGAACTACTACACTACTGTAGAAATGAAATATTGTTCATGGATCCAATTAGTAATAATGTGGTTTGGGTTGCTGGATTACATTTTGTTTAAAGCAGATCTGGGTTTAAAAATGGGTTGAACTTTGAAAAATTGAAAAATCTGAGTTCTGGGTTTAATTGGGGTTATAAAATACTGGGCAAGAAAAGTGGCCACCACCGAAGGTGGCCCCAGCATGGAGTTTCCACTTTTTTCACATTTTCACGTTTACACATTTTTTAATTCAATTCGAATAGCTTTTACAATTAATTGCGAACAATCATCAAGGTTACTATTTTTTGGGTCTGAAAATATCGAGCGGGCTTGAGTATTGTAAAATCCGGTTTGGATGATAATTCATCCTAATTCTAAATTTTGGATTAGGTTACGAAAATCAACTCATTTTCTGCTTTCATTCTACAACCTGCAACCTATTTATTTGCAATCTTGTATTACTCTTATTTTTCAAACATTTATGAAAATTGAAAAATGAATCTAAATTATCATATAATTTTAGGGTAACGGACGCCATTTCCGCAGAGTAGTGCACGTACTACACAAGTAATAAAGATATTGCAAATAAAAACTAATTGCATGACAAATATACCAAAATTTAATTCTATCCATAATGTATCCATAAAAACTGCATTTATTTCCCTTTTCAAGGGAATAACTGAAATAAGAGACAATGACTTAGTTAAACACTGAAAATCTCTCTTACTCTTTTTAATGATGATGTTTGGTGTATTGTAGTTATTAATTAAGTTTTGCTGATCGGTGTTCCGGGGATCAGCCGAACTTGAAATCATTAAATTGTTAAAACAGGTCTTTCAATTCGGCTTAATTATCCTCTGAGTAGCGGGGAGGTGTCTCATTTATAATTAAGTGCGTGGAACTACACCATTAATCTGTCACCGTCACAGGTCCATTACCTAGCGAAACTATTTAATAGCATTAGGTACACGAATATATGTATTTCATATAGTGTAGGTGCCTACTAACCCTATAACCTATGTTACTTTGATAACTTTACACGGTATAGGTACTATTCCTCTACTTTTTCTTTCCTATAAATAACACCGGCCAATTTTTACAAGGCAATAAAATAGTTTCCAGGAAAAATGCTTTTAAAATCTTATAATATATTTACGGTACATCAGGTATCAATATTCAAAATTGTAAGTACGTTGTGTAAGTGGTCCACCTTCGTAAATGATAAAGCATTTAACTTTAGAAACCTAACGACATCAAATACCAGTCGAAGACGGGATTCAGCCAAACTGCATTTTCGACAGGAAAGTTTTCAATTGTTGCTTTTGCAGCAAAAATTAAAAAATGTTTAGAATTTTAGAATTTGAAAAAACTGTTAAACTATATTGGCACTGCTTTCATTTTATTCTTTCAGATTTGGTATGTTTATTATCTATTTTTACAGTTAGTACAAATAAAACTCTTCTTAATTTCATATAGTATTTTTAAGTAGGTACATAATATGTAACCACAATTTACTTGTCGTACAAAACGTATCCTTCCATAGCATCATCATTTTCCTGAAACATAAAATTAGAAGGTGAGGTCATTGCAAGATATTTGGGTACATGAATATTTAACCGTTGTGCATTGTGGAAAAGGAGCTTGTATAGTATAAATTTTAAAATTCATTGTATTATTTATCATGTTGGCGATCATGGTGATGGAATTCTCACGAAATCTCAAGTTGTCCCATGCTTGGGGTAACTTGAGATCCATATTTGGATTATGTGAAAAACTTTCCAACAATACGCATTTACACTATGTTTCAAATTTAAAAAAAGTGGGCTTGGGCATAACTCTGGGTGTGTGTAGTCGATTTAAGTACCTCATCTTCAATTAGTTCGTACACGGCACTCAGAAAAGGCCACACTATAGGTCTGTTAAAGTTTGAAGTCTATATGTCATCCGATTTTTGAGTTAACGCGGAAACGGAGGGACAGACAGACACAGCATTTACATAAAGGACAAGATCCTTAATAAATAGTGTGAATAATTTATATGGGATGAGCCCTTTATCCTTGGACATTTACAGTAAAAGTGTTGCACTACTTATTTTCTTAACATGAGAAAGTTTTGCTAGATATTCCACTTTCACTTTTGTGTTAAGAAATACAACAGCATAGATTACAAAAGTGTAAAAATTCAAGGCAGAAGCTTAAATAAGTATAGTACCACTAGATATATATAAAGAAACGCGCATTCTAAATGAAAACCTAAACTATACCTATTATACTAGTACTATCTGTGTTCATTATTCAACATCTAGGTCAGTTTATATGGCAATTTTAATTAAATGGAATCCCGATTGAAAGTGAATATCAGGAAGGTATTATGTAAGACATTACCTATTGTTATTACAATTACATGATGCAATACTACATGCAAAAAAGTGCAATTTCAAAACGGATGTATGTAGTGATTTAAAAATGTAATTAGTACTTGAACTGGAGAAATCCACATATTTCTTGTAGATATTTAAAACACATTTATTAGGATGAGTATCAATAAATTATACTTATAATTATTATGTATCTAAACGATTTTATGATATGTACATATTAGTAAGGCAGTTTAGCACAAAAGTGTTACTTATGGATCGTGGCCCACATATCCCACATTTTGGTCATTATATTTGACTAAAATGAGCTAACATTAGCAATTAGCAAATTAATACTATTCTCCAAAAGCCCTAATACGGATACTGGGATACTTTTCACTAACTAATTACCTACATTCTAATGGGAAATTATACGAATAGAAGGAAACTACAACTTACTCGTTTTGCTTTTGGAAGGCCAGCTTTGTTGATAAACTCATCAGCATTAGGATCAAGAACAACGCTTCCACCATAAAGATGTCCTTTTTCATAGAGCGAAACTGGTCCAGCATCTAGAAATTAGTACAGAAGATAAAAAATCAGATTTAATCAAAATTGAATTCCCTGAGGAAAATTATTCGGGAATCAAAGCAAATAAAACGTGCGATAATTATAAACATTTATTTAAAACTGTAAAAATGTTGAATGTAGAATGTACCACATTCTCTAAAGAGAAAGTGAATGATGAATAATAAAAAGACGGAAAAGAATTCAATTTTCATTGCCAAAAATTTCCTTTATCTGTCAATTTAAAAGTCGGAAGGTTCAGATTTCAGACTGTTTGTCCAGTTTTTTGTGATACTAAAGCTACTTGTGTTATTTTAGTATACTACGACACTACTCGATTCTTGTGCTTACTGTATTTATTTTCGAGATACTTTATCATAATTGGCAGCTTGCATGACTTGCGTAGCTGTTTGCTTTTAAATGTTATCTTTCACAAATACAGCTAAATACAATGTAAATATTTGGTTTGGAAAACAAACCAATTTTGTTCAAAACTGGAAAAATCCAAACCTGTTTGCTTAATACTGACCCAAATATTATGAAAAGAGCGGTGATCAATGGTGACGTCAAAATTTTGAATTGTTGATAAAAGGGATTCGATGTTTGTTTGTTATTAGTTATATTTATTTTAGTTAGTATAGTGACCGTGGGGGAAGAGCGGTGTTTTTTGCGTGCATTTAATATTCATTTCATTTCGTGTACTGCAATGGATGGCCTAACTGGTCACTTGAATAAAGATGAATATCAATTACAATTGCGATATCAATTAGGAAAAAGGAAACTAAAATTGTTTAATTTAGTATTTGTTTTACGAAGCGTTTTACATTAATAATATAACTAATAATTAACAAATTTTTGCATAAGGTAATGCTGTACACAATTATACATTGTTAAGATGCTGCAAATAATATACCTACCGGTAACTACCTAAAGTCCGTATATTTTCCGCCAACGCAGTATAACTATTATGTAAATACCAATTTGTGTCAAGGAAAAAAGTTTAAAAGTAATTCATTAAAATAAGGTAATATTAATTTTTATTTTATTTCAACAAACGCCATGCTGATAAGTAAAAAAGATACTCATAAACATGACGGAAAAATCAATTCATTTATAAATTAGTTCATGGAAATGATTTTCCAAATTCATTCAAGTACTATAGTTACATTGTTTAATTCATAGCTTAATTATAAGCTTAGTTTATGTGAAATTCATTATATTATTGTATTTGTTCAACTGGGGCGTTCTGTTTGTTGCCTCTTTAATGTTGTGCTTGTTTAGTTTCTCATTCCGGTGCCAGGTTGTGCCTCCACGATTTAATTGCGAAGATGGATTGTGGAATGCTTTTCAAGATAGTATAATTGGTATGGAAATACCCTCGGCGTATTGATCATTTGAAACGATTTTCTCCAGTGTGACCTGTACGGTGGGTTTTCAAATCTTTCTGTAGTCGGAACTTCTTCTTGCAAATGTCGCATTCCCATTTCAATTGATTTTCCACAGCGTGTTGCTTCCTATGCATCATTAAGCCTTGTTTGGTGGAGAACTCTTTCTTGCAAATCTTACACTGGAAGCTATTTTCTTCTAAATGAATTTTCATGTGAGTTTCTAGACGGGATTTTGAATAGAATCTTTTCTTGCAGACATCACACTTGAATATTTCATTTGGACAAGATGATCGAAGACCCCATTTTGATTTGCTTACTCTGGCACCTTTGTTATCTTCCTCGCTCATTGGCACATTCTCATTATCAGTCTCGGAAGTTTGTTGACATCCACTGAAAATAAATAGCAGGATATACATTATTGTATTTTAATTGTGCACCCATTTAGTATTATCTCCTGGTATCATTTCGACTAATTACTATATTGTAGCGTTGTCATTAAATAATTTTCATTCATCCTTAAATATTATCAACTAACGTTTCTTTGGAATGATGCTTAAGGAGTGAATAGCTGCTGCTTCTTAATGAGTTTCTTATCCAAACAGATTTTTCAGTCTTTTGTTCTCCTTCACATCTGGAATTATCCTGACTCTGACTCTGGACCTGGGAACTGCCTGCTGGGCCATCAACAACAATTTTCTTGCCATTCGACTTGATTAGCAATCCTATAATTAAAAATTAAATGTATCTATTTGAGTAATTTCCTCAGAACTAAATCATTAGCAAATTAGGTACATATATCATAAGCAATAATATAAGGATTTATAATATGAATTTTTGCGTTTAAAAAGCTAAGATGGGTATAAAAATTCCCGTAAACGAAAAAGTTTGTTATTTGGACATGAGTTTCACATATTTTTGATTTGTTCAGGAAAATAGCAACAATAAATATTTTGCTACTTAATATTATTCAATGGTGGTGGAAAAATATGAATAGAAATGCTTACTATCGAGCCTTAAAATCGGCAAACAAGCAGCGGACGCCAAAAGATCAACATTTCCCCCCAAAGCCGGTACAGCGAATTCTTCTGTCTCCGCAGATTTTTCATTCCTGTGCTCCGTTTCAGCAGCTCCATTATTTTCGTCAGCCGATCCTAGGCTTCCAATTTCTGTTGTTGCGACGACATCAGCTCCAGCAAAGCATTCTGGACAAAGAGATAAATGTTTGCCATCCAGTTCCAAAAAATCCCAGTTGACTTCATCGTCATTTCCTCCAGAGGAAGGTCCAGGCAGGATGGCTTCATTATTTCGTTCTATTCTGTAGATTTCCCTGCAAACTGGCCTGTTCGTCACTTGAAACTCCTTAAGACATATGATACAGATTTCTAGTGACCCACTTTCTTCGCATTGTTTGTCAGCTGCCACAGGAGGCGCAGGAACCAAGGGAACTTTTGGAGCCGGAGTTGATCTTGACCAAGTAGCCGAAGGGCATTTGATAATATGTCGCGTCATTTCAATATTTCCTTCTGGTAGCTTTTCATAAAATGTCGGGATATTATTCTCTGTTGTTGTGTTGATACTGGATCTGAAATTCTGCCAATTCGTCGTTGTTTTGTTTTCCGATTAGTTGACAGCAGACCTAAAAATATCAATATTTTTGAAATTGTAAGACATGTAAATAATTTTTCTGAGGTCAGAGGTAATTTATTTTTTGTCTTAAATTAAAAATATTATGACTTCTGAACGAGTGAAAAATATGTAGTTCACTTACCGAGAAACAGATCCATACTAATCCCAAATTAAATAAATTTTATTTCAGTAAACTATTTTACTTCAGTTTGCTGTACGGAGCTCGGTGCTAGGTACACGTTTTCATTCTCCAGTCCAGGTCCACCATGTGCAATTGTAATTGCAGGTTGATTTTGGGGTTCGAAGTGCTTTTAAACATTTCCATAATTATTTGACGCGCCTGGCAAATTGAATTTATTGTCTCGTGTTTTCTCTATTCACTTTAATTGTTGGATTGGAATTGGAACTAGGGTACTTTTGCCATGCATAATAATGTCAGCATGGGTACATTCGAAAAACGTACCTAAACCACAACAAGCCATATATTATCGTGCAACATCATGTGTGTTTTTGAGGATTCGAAATATAATTGCCATGCGTAGGCATATAATACTTATTTATAATGTAAGTAGTACGTTATAATAATGCATAAACAGCATGTATATATTACTAATATATTGATACACCACAACTTTGCAGTTAAAGAACAAAGAAATCGGGAGAAAATTGGTAGTAGGCAAAAATTGTGTCGTTACAGTGACCATTTTATTTAATTCGAAATGCTAATTGTAATTACGATAGAAGAAATAAACAGGAAAAACTCGACCGCCAGGGTATATTCCTGCTAAGTTTGTTTAGTCTTATAAATACAGATAGGTATCTGTTTGTGATGAATAACTGCAAAAAAGCAGGACTTTTTCAGGAGTAGTCTAGGTGGTCTTTTTGGCTGTCCATAGCATTAGACATTTTATAGTAGATCTGGGCAATAAAGTAAAATTAAAGAATATTTCCATAAAACAAGCATGAATAAGCCTGGGTAATATTTGTCCGGATATATTTTTTCCAGGGGAAGAAAAAGCTTTAATAGTACGATTAATTGTCGCCATTGACATTTTGGAAAGCTATAATGATCTTCAGATGTGAAAACATTTGCTTTTTTCAAATTCAATTCAATTTGTTTTACTATTTTATTTATTTATATTTATATGTAACGAGGATATGCAATAATAACAACGCGTACATAAGGGATCGAAACATTTGTTATTTGAGCAAATAAATTAAACTAGTTAATATTTGTATGTAAATTAGTTAGGTAATCCTCTCGGTTCACTTTCAGCCAGTGACAATTTACAATATCATTCATGGTTTTGTTTATTCAATAAACTATTAACAATGTTTGACAAGCAGTTACATGATATTCTTATGTATCTTCACCATTTGTTGCTGTACATATATAAAGTACTAATATAAGGAGGTACATAGTAAATACATAATACTTTCTGTGCACGCATTTTTTTGTTGAAAGTGTTGAATAATATTCCAAAGCTCGATATAATTATCTTAAACACACGCACACTATACCTATATTGGCTATGCATAGTAATACATTATACATAAAAAATTTCTCATCCTGTGGATGGATGCTACCGCTACCACAGGCAAAGAAACCTTATCTCCACTTCTTAATTTTCCTTTGCTGCAGTTAGAGAGTTAATTTAAACATGACCTTCATGGTATTTTTGAAGATTATCAAACACACTTTATGTATGTTCATAATAATTGAATTATCTAATATTACATATTAATTTTGCACAGGTACATACACGTTCGCATTTACCTTGACCTTCAAGATGACTCAACCAAGGTAAATAAAGACAAATAATATTTATTGCGTTGCGTTGCCGGCACAAGTAACTTAATGGAAATATCAAAACACAAAAAAGAAAATCCAGACACTCAAACCAGGGTTGGCCGTTGGCAAGAGGAGGTACATTGCTTCCCCTTTTTCCCATCTTGCAGACGAAATCAGGGGAAATTGATTTTTGTGGATATATAAAAACATTTTATTAATGTTCACTTCTTTTAGACACAAAATTATTATTGATAGAAGGGAAGTGGAAGCGAAAAGATCATTTTTGGGCAAGGGATTTATCCATGAATTATTCTTTGGTGTGCTCGACGCTAATTGGCTAGAAGAAGTAAGACTACCAATACCGCGGCAATATTCAAAAACACATCTTTAGTATGTGTGACCTTGGAATAAAATGTTTGCGTTTGTATTGAAGGAGACGGATGCTTGTGCGCATGTGTCGCGTAAGAAAAGATAATATTCAAATAATTGTCGCAACTTCTAGCCTAATTAGCGTCGAGTGTACCAAAGGATAACTCAAGGAAAATAACTAACTTTAAATTGGTTCCGTCGAAACCCTTGTTGATGTGTCTGTCAATGCAAATGCAACGATAGCCAAACGTAATAGAGATAATTAATGCGCCATATTCTCATCAAACAAAAACTGTATGTAATTATAAATTTTCCAGAGGTCAGAGTCAGAGGTAGGATAGATTTGTCCAGTCATGGCTATCGCATTGCGTGAGAAGCATAATTTCCCTCTTCATTCCCTCAACAACGATTTATTTCTCCTCATAATTATTCAATCTTAGATGTTAGATCCTTTAATATTTATATTTCATTGAAGATACTTTGCATTTATATTTATCATCTCACAATTGTCCAGAGTGTATGGAAGTAATTTCCAACATCCAACGCAATCCTAAAATGCATCGACTAAATTATTTTTTAGTGTTGGTAGTATTGCTACAGATATTTGCACAAATTAAAAATATTTCTGCTCAGGCTAATCAAGCAGGAAATGACACCGATTCTGGAAAATTGTCATCTGTTCAAACAAAAAATGGCGCGCTAGAAGGCAAGTTGTCCAAGTCAAGAAGTGGGAATGATTTCCATGAGTTCCTTGGTATACCTTACGGCCAAGTCAAAGTTCGATTCCAAGTAAGTCATTTTTATGGTTTTTTTACCATCTTAACTTGACGAAAGGATTTAAAGGATATTTCAATTTTTTTTACAGCCTGCCGTGGAAGCTGAAAAATGGGAAGGTGTAAAAAAGGCAACGAAATTCGGTTCCCCTTGTGTTCAGGTATCCATTGAAGACCCTAATAAAGTCATTGGAAAGGAAGATTGCCTTTTCCTTAATGTCTATTCCCCAAAGGTATCTCGTTTTTGCTCCGTGCACAAATAATGTAAATTATTGTATTATATTAGTTGTTAATTAATTTCAAAAATTGAAACTTTCAGTTAAATTCGACGGACAAGCTTCCAGTGATGGTCTTCATTCATGGAGGTGGTTACTTTTTAGGGAGAGGTGATGAATACGGTCCCAATTACATAATTGACCATAACGTAGTACTGGTGACTCTAAATTATCGTCTTGGACCATTTGGTAAGCTTTTATGAATTCCTTTTAGAGTAACTATGTTGTTGAAAACTGAAATTAGTTTGTGGTGTGTAACATAATTAAATGATAAACTTATGGAATTACTTTTAGGCTTTTTAAATGCTGGAATTGAAGAAGCCGGAGGAAATATGGGACTAAAGGACCAAGTGTTGGCTCTGAAGTGGATTAAGGAAAATATTGACGGTTTTGGAGGCGACTCTTCAAGAGTGACGATATTTGGAGAGAGTTCAGGTGCATCTTCAGTATCTTTGCTGACTTTATCTCCACTTGCAGAAGGTGAGCAAGAACAACAGAAAATATACCAAGGGTCAAGGGTACGAGTTTTGTGGAATTTTTAATATATATTTTCAGGTCTGTTTCAAAATGCTATATCCCAGAGTGGAACGGCTCTTTGTCCCATCACATTTGAGAATAATCCATTAACGTATGCTAGGAAGTTGGCCTTTTCTGTCGATTGTCCTACAAGAAATGCACAATACATGGTGGAATGTCTACGAAAGATTGAACCGGGACACCTCCTGGAAAATATTAAATGCGCATTTTTGGTGAGAAATCTTTCCAATCCAGAAAATAAGTTTGATTACAAAAAATCAAGGTTTAGAATTTCATAACTTGTTAATCCAATTTGTCATTTAATTTTTCCTACCAAATATTAGCTTGAAGAAACTCCCCGGGATCCTACTTACACTTCCCAGTTCTTTCCATCCGTTGAAACTTACTCAAATGATTCAACTTTTAAAAAGTTATTGCCACAACACCCGTACAAAATTCTAAAGGAAGGAAACTTTAAAGCTGTTCCTTACATTATTGGTCTTAATGACGCTGAAGGGTTGATAAATTCCGGCTGTAAGTAATATTCTAATCAATATTAATATATTTTTTAATTGAGATTCCCCACAATGTAAATATGTGAACGAATTAATGAAAAAGCCAAAACAATTATTTTACAGTAATTCTGCAGAGCAAAAACATTACAAAGAGAGTTAATGAAGAGTGGGGTAAGATTATTCCTTCCACTTTCAGTTTTGAGGACAAGACAAAGGACACTTGTGTTGTTTCCAGCAAGCTCAAGGAATTTTACTTGAGCAATGAAGAAGTTAGCAACGAAACTCGCGACGGTTTTGAAAACATGCATACTGATCGTTGGTATTTGCATTCTTCGAAATTAATGGCTTCCCTCTACTCCCAATATGCTCCAACTTATCTCTACAATTTTACCTTCAGAGGAAATAACTCTTTCGCCGATATGCTAAATATTCCCAGTGACGATCCAAGTAAGTTAACTTCATTCAATTAATTTTTTACATTTTAATTTTAATAATGCAGAAAATTGTATTTCCAATATTTATCAAGCTATTTTATTAACTACCTCGATTTTTCTAATACTAGTAATATGTAATGAATGTGACTTTTGAAATGTTTAGACTCCAAAAGGCCAACACATTTTGATGAAATTCAGTATCAGTTTAATTATGAACACATCCCTCCTATTGGACAGGACTCGCCATATTACTCATTTTCTGAGAAATTCATCCAGCTATGGGCCTCCTTTGCTAAAAATGGGTTTGAATTCTAATTGCCTAATATATTATAATATTTAATAGCCTTTTGACTAATTAAGTGTTATCATTTTAGAAAACCGACTGATTTGTGGGGGCTTGAAGACAACCAACAATGGTCACCTCTAGATTCAAACAAAACGGCAGCAGCAACACAATGGCTAAAAATTGATAAAAATACAGCCGTTGTTGATGAACATCCGTCTGTAACACAGAGATTTGAATTCTGGGAAAACCTTCCAATTCTAGAAAATGCAAAAGCCTTCCCGGACAAAGCTGATAAAAGTGAGCTGTAGAAACTATTTGATTCTCCAGCAAAATTTCATAATACTTAATACCCTTTGAAAATAAAATGCTGAAAATTGAAAACATAGCTTGTAGAATGTAAATTCTTTAACGAATTTGAAACAGTGTATGAAATATTAAAGAACTTAAGTATTGAAAAATTAATTTGTCCAAATACTGTGTGTTTCACTATGAAATGAATGAAACTGTTAAAAATCTACCCGAATTTAGAAAAAGCTAATTAGAATAACTCAGGTGGATAGGCAATTAAGAAAGTTACAACATAATTAACAATCCATAAATAAAATGAGAAAACATAGAGATATTTGAAAGCCCGAAGATTCCCAGGGCGCAGACCAAATGGCTGTAGACTCTGTATTTGTTTCTTTGTCATCAAATTGCTTCGGCAGTAGTACTTGGTTTTGAGTTGGCAGATAAGCACTACCGAATATTCATAAATCTGAGCAGCCGTCATCATAAAGATGGATGAAAATACAGTAGTGACAGTGCCACAGATGATAAATAAAACGTACGTGTGCCAGGGGACGAACCCATACAGTCTAATCAAAGTGAATATTGCAAAAGTGATGAATATCCCGGCCATGGCAGTAAATACGGGAATTGCTTCCCTGCACATACTCTTATTGTAGTAAGTATTAAATATATGTATCTGTCGAAAACACCGGAGCGTGAAATCATTACTTTTTTCCCTGGCGTTGACCCTGTGTGTGTAATATTAAAAATGAATCAAATATATATACATAAATATACTCCGTATAGGTACTAGGTACATATTCCATTAGTTAAATTAGGGCAAAGTGCAGTCTTAAGTGAATTATAATTATTAAGTAGCTGTAAGCTTATTTAATAAGGTAATCTGTGGGCATTGTGAGACTAGGGAAACTAATGTATAAGCTTGCAGTCCAAATTCAGCCCTTAATTATTATGAATCAATTATAATTTCTACAAAAATAGTTCATTGCTTTATCTAGGAGAAATGATGGCCAAAATTAATTGGACTATTTAGTGAGTTTCCGACAGCTTCTAAGTTTAAATAAAATTTTAAAGCTGTCGGCAACTCACAAAGAATTCAAAACAATCAATTTTGACCCTCATATCTCCTAGATAATGCTATGAACTATTTTTGTAGAAGTTTTGAAAAGAATCGATATTTTAGACTTTAGAATTTAAACCAGAAGTTTCACAATACTCATCACAAGATAACTTTAACATCTTGAAATTCAATTGAGATAACCAACCAGTTCTAAATATTCGTAGATTCTTTGGTAAATTAAACCTTGTTGTAGTATATATCAAATAAAGGATAATATATAATTGAAAAACAAATTATTGAGCATATAATTTTGGTGAAAATAATGCACTCCCAGAAATCAACAAAGTTCTTAAAAAAATACGGACAGAGATTAATATTTCGATTTACCTTAACGCCTTAATCCAATATGGAACTGTTGTAATATAGAACATCATGTAAAATCCAAAATATTGTGGAATAAAACCGACGGTCAGTTTTGAAAACAATTCAAATGGAAGTATTATAAATATTATGATTTCAATTGTTAAATAATCTTCCCGGATCATGGAATGAACATAAGCTTTGTTATGGAAAGAAAATAGAAATACAATCACCAACGCTAAACCAACAGAAGTTACAGAATGAATGTGGCCCACAGCAAGCGTTTCTGTTATTTTTTGAGCCTTCATCTTCTCTTTTGCAGGCATCTTCAAAACACCTACATAATTCAAATAATTCAAAAGATGCAATTCTAATTTAAAAGACCGTTGATAGTTTTATTTACATTTCAACTATGTAAATGATATTTAGTACCATCAAGCCTTTTGTCCAAAATTATAAATTCTTTCAAAATGACTGCCATTTCTTCTTCATTCTTGAATATTGAATAGTAGATGCAAGTGGTCCACAAATATCCCAAAGAGTAGAGTACCAAGAAGGTTAATTGCGTATAATCATGTGAATCTTGTTTCAGCTCGAAATATGTTCGGAAGAGAAGGTACACACAATAGACAAGCGTCTGTATTCCAAGAAGTCTCCAGAATATTCGCTGTGTTTTGTTTTTTGCTACGCAAAGTTCATTTTTATTATGATCCCAATAAAATGGCAAAGCTTTGAACGTTGCCCCCAAATTTGTTAGCATTCCATAGTATTTCAAAGTTTTCTCGGAAATCATTTTTGAACTGTCAAATTCAAACTGTAAAATTCGTCTTGTATTTTATTTTGCTTTGAATAGTCAAAGGATGGATTGTATTCCAATTTAAACTGACGAAATGGCTACCAAGTGTTTTATACTAAAAAGTATACAGGATAATGCGTCGTAGTTTTCTATTTTGAAATAAGTTTGCTGATTTTGTTATTGTTATTGTCAACAGTGCACATTTGACAGTTTAAATTACTTTCTTACTATATATTTTCAAGGTGCTATTTTAATGAAATGTGATATGATAATAATAACATGGCGTACGAATAGCTGTCAATAAGATTAAAGTATAAATAATATTTCATGCTACCTATTCCAATATCGTTGACAAGTGTGTTAAAGAAAATACGATGCGTCATAGAATTGTCGAAAGGTTTAACTGTATGCTAGTCTTCATAAATATTCCAGAGAATTCGTTGCCGTTTTCCTTTGACTACGAAAAGTCTATTTTTATTTTGATACCAATAGAAAGGAGAAGCTTGAAACGTTCTCTCTAAATTCTGGAGCGTCCCAAAAATGTGATCACAATCAATGTGTCAAAACTCTACTCGATTTCCAAGGCCAACGAATATATTTGTATTAGAGTCCGTACTATAGCATATAATACTTAAGGTTACCTAAAAGGAAGAAAGAATAAAACTTTGTAGATGTACTTGAAAATGGCTCACTCAGATAGGACGTTAACCGCTTAGATAGAC
>JAQFYC010004491.1:0-16992 GCA_034694165.1 Tomocerus mixtus | reverse complement strand
GTCAATAGATTCGCAGAAGAATTCAAAGGAAAATATCCTCATCTGAATATACTTGTGAACAACGCAGGGTTCCTGGACTCCAATTCCGTGATTAGGAAAACTAAGGATGGTTTCGAAAATCACATGGGTATTAACCACTTGGGACCATTCCTGTTAACGACTCTTCTTATTGACCATCTTAAAAAAGCTTCTCCTAGCAGGTAAGTGTAAAAATAGTAATCACAAAATTTAAATAATAGTAGGTGTCAACATTAACTAATTTTGAAGTAAATACTATAATAAATATTAATTATTATTTTAAGAATTGTCAGCATTGCCTCGACTAAGATTTGCAATTCAACATTGGATTTCGACGACAATGGGTTGTGTATGACTATGCTGGCAAACAAATTACGAGAGCAAGGTCAAGGAACTGGTATAAATGTCTACCAACTCTGTCCAGGGTTGGTGAACACAGGCATTTTCCGAAACGAGGATAGTTGGTTTAAAAGCCGGGTTACCAAATTGACATTATCGTTGACGGGTTTAACTCCAGAAAAAGTGAGTGTGGTACATTATAGGCAATAGAATAGAAATAGGCAATTGAAAACTAATTTAATATTTATTTACATTTATTAGACACAACATTAATTTATTTTAAAGGTCACATAGTCACGAAAATAAAATTGGTTGAATATTTGTCAGTCATCTTAATCTGGAATATGCAACCTCTAATATAGTAGATTTTAGTAACAAATAGGTGGTGCAAAAATACATTCCTCATATTTAATGTAAAAAATTAATATTTTTTGGTGTATGTAGATTATTGTCTAAATGTAAATATACCTTATTATTATAATTTTAGGGTGCCGAATCTGTCATTTTCTGTGCATTGTCTAACACAATTGCCGACAACACTGCTAAGATGTACCGTTTCATGAAGGAATGGGAAAATGGTACCAAGGTTTTGAATAATGAGGAGCTCCAACAGAAAATGTGGACCATTACCCATGAATTACTAGGAATACATCCAACAGTTTAAGTAATTATAGACATAATACTATATAATCGGTACCCAGGGTCAGTATGTCCACTATATTCAGTGTTGCAAACTGTGACTATATTAGGAACATAACTTTTTTCCTGTTGGATTCAATATCCTGTTTAATTCAAATTCACTAAATTACATTTACGTATATAACTGCTGATATATAACTGTTGTTTGTAATTGCTGCACAATATCTGATTGCTGAAAATTTTCTTTTTTAAATTTCGTAGATGTTCCAGTATTTATTAAAATTAATAAATGCAAATATAATTAATTGTATAAAATGTGTTCCCAAAAAATTAAAATAGTTAAAAATTTGTAGATTTTTTAAACATTTCCACCAGGGTTAAACCCTTGTGGCTTTAAAGTTAAATTTTATGCTTTTTTTATTACATACTGTAAGGTGTAACCTAAAATTTCAGTTCTAAGGTTTTTCTGAGTCTCTTGGCTCTGTAATTGTGTAAGAGTGTTGCATTTATGTTCCTTTTATGAAAGAGTCTATAAATGAAATAATATTTTTATGACATTTAAGTTTTTATCTCTTGGTTGAGTTGAAGGTAGACAAGGGCGTGCTACACACCTGTAAATAAGTATCCAGCTTTTCAGCTTTCAAGCCTTACATTAAAATTTTTGAAACATATTAATTAACAAAATACCGAGTAATTGAGATAAATACGGAACATTAAAAGTGCTGATATGATCTTACACTATACAATAAGTATCGGAAATGTAAAGAGTAGTGTTTTGTCGGCGTTGTGCAATACAAGGCGTAGTGTAGGTACCTATTTAATTAGCATGTGCCAAAAATTGACAATAGAAAGTACTAATTTATCTTCGTTGGGATACTATACTTACAATAAATAGGTGATAGTACGGTAACTAAGTTAAAATATGATTTTCCTATTAAATATTTTATACCTTTTACAATAACATGCCAGTGCCTCAATGAAAATCAAATTAGTTAATTGTTACCTTACCTTATTCTGGGAAATTAATATCTATTTAGTTCATAGTACTTAAATAAATAGATTACAGGAAATAACAGGAAAGCCTAAACCCTAATAATAAACGATTTATTTTACGCCGTTAGCAGTTTTGCCTTGTCATCTCTTTATTCTCTTTCCACTTGACCGTAAGACAGGACCTTGGCCAAGATGCTGACAGCAAAAGCATTAAGTCGCACAAAAAATATTATACGTTTAGTTTCTTTTGCAGGAGGATTGCCGTTTAAGTGGGAAAATAATTTTGAAGTCAATAACTCCAACACTAAAAAGTTTTTGGAATTTTTACATTTTTTAAATTCATTTGGATATACTTGCTTTCTGGTAGTAAGACTTATACAACTGACCCGGAGGTCAGATGGCACTAAATTAGATCCCCAAGTTCTCATTTGGACTATTGGTTGCTTAATGGCTTATTTCTTAGGTGTAATATCCCAAATAAGTGTTTACTTTAAAAAATACCAAATGGTTTCGTTTTTTGAGCAACTTACCCTAATGGATGAACTTTTAACAAGTATGAACTACAATTACATTTTAATTAATACATAACATAAGAGTACAAAAATTGATACAGAAGTATTTAATTTAAGTAATTTAATTGTAATTTTAATTTTAATAGAAAAAGTGAGAAATCCTAAAGAATCAAAGAAAATGGAAACATTATCAGGCTTGTATTTAGGAATAATGATTGCAACATTTAGTATTAACATTCCCTTTTTTCAACATCCTACAAATTCATACTTTTTATTTTCGGCGTTCCCCAAGAAATATCAAAATGGACTCTATCGCTTTCTTTTATTCGGAATCGAGGTTATTTCTAAATATTCGATTCTCACAACTATGGTGTACTCGCTATTTTATATAACAAGTTATATAGTTTTCGCAGCACATTGGATTAAACTGCTAAGGTGAATATTTAATTTCAAATTTTGATATTTTGGCTTTAAAAATGTAAATAATTACTAAAAAAAATAATTGGATTACAATATTGCAGTAATTATATAATTTATTTTCTAGAGTAAAGTACGGGGATAACAGCAGAACTGTTGAAAGGCAAATTCAAGATTACCGAAGATTTCATCTCCTTAATATATTCTACAACGCTTCAATTTTACCTAGCATTTTCCCTTGTATGGTAATGTCATTTGCGACTTACAATGTCATGGGAGCATTCGGAGCTATTCGTTTTTATTCAAAATTGAAATTCTCTTCGTATTTTATCTTTCCAAGAGTTGGAATCAATACCTTCATAATGATTTTGACTTTGCTCCTCTATGCCGCTAAAGTATTTCACAATTCTCAGGATTATTTAAACACGCTAAAATGTAACAGGAATTTAAATGCGGCAGAGAGGAAGGCGATCAAAGCTTTGAAACCATTTGGAATGAGAATCGGACTTTTAAAAAGTGTTCGCTATTTTTCTGTTTTTATGTACACGAATTTTGTGGCCAATTACGTCATATCTTTATTAGTTGCAATCCCCCAAACGTGAGAAAGCCGTATAAAATAATCTCTACGTATGTACTTATTTTGAGTAAACCTATAATGAACTTAGTTTTAAATATTCATTAAAGGAAATGAATCCTATCGTAATAGAGAAGCCATACTTATTTCACTTTTTAGGCAAATCATTCTAATTAATTCTAATTAGAATTTATCTCTCCTCAAGAATTATTATCCTGAAAATAAAATCTGACACGTTTGTTTTGGTATTTGTGTTTAGGCTGTGCAGACTAGGTTACAACTTGTTAGAATAAAGATATTAAGTTATAAATAGATTTGTGCTAAATTTTTATTTCCCAAAATATTTTAAGTTCAGCTGTTTTCATAGAAATAATGGGATGGGAAGGTAAAGGGTAAATCTTCCTTTAAGAAATGTAAATTAGCAATTAATCAGTTTTAAGTAATTTAAATATTTTTGCAATTTTGGAACGTAAAGATATTAAGTCTTGTTAATTTTGTACGGAAAAGTATTAATAATTGTCATGTTGGCATTGAAAATTGGTTTAAAGTTAGTACTTGTAGAACTACGGATTTTACCAATATTATTATATAGAAAAAATCATTGAAAGTGGGAAAAATTCTGATAAGGTCGAACTATAACTATAAACATTCACGTACCACTAAATACCTACATAAATAATTACTCACCACTAGAAGACAGCTTGTTCCTCTTATTCGCCATTATTAACCTTTGTTTTTCATAAGAAACTGAGACAAGATATATTTACTACGCAAATAGATAAATATGTCATAGTAGCTACTTAAATGGTTACCTTGTATGAAGTTTTAATTTGAGGGTATCATTCATTCATTGGAGTATTGCATAACTCTTACATGTGACTGTACATAATACGCAAATAGTCAAGAGAAATAAATATCGAACGATACTCGCTCTATAAGGCATATTATATTTATAGAAAATCAGAGCGTTTATCCAGAATTTATCCAGGTAATATCAATTACCCCAAGACCACTAACTTAATTGCACTGTTTAATTTAAAATTAACGAATTAATCGAAATAAATAAATAGACATTCATTATGTAAAAAATAAATCGTATAATATCAGATATTTAACATCAAAATGACATGTGTACCTATATACCTAACACAGACAACAGAGGAAGAAAGTGTTCTAAGAAAATGTATGAATATACAAAAAATAGATTACTCACTGCCTACTGCCTGGAACTTATCCGCTTTATTTCGAAACAATATTTTTCAGATAACATGTAAGTGGCTCCAGTCTGGATAATATTGATTCTAATGTTGACCACATAAAAAATCCAATTGTGTATTGCATTATAGGCATTAATTTTAGTATCTTCGTCTTAGGAGAACTTTTTAGCAATTCAATTGCATCTCCAGGTCAAATTCAAGTGCGGTTTCGATTTTTAATCTTTGAGTATACTCTTTTAGCAAGTCTAAATGCATCCTTAGCAAAAAAATCACTCCAGCCAACGGTTACATACGTTTTGCAATTTTTTATGCAAATGTAATGCATGCTGATGGATATTATGTTGTGTTTCAGTTTGTGAGCGAGAGTAAACATAATGTCACGTTGTTTTGGGATCTATTTACTACAAAATGAATTTTAGGTATATGCAATTTTGTATTTTATGCACCATGGCGAAAAGTCTTGCTGCTTTTAGAAATATATTGGCATACTACTACACTACTACCTATATAACATAAAAATACACACACCCTGGTTTGTATTGTATTGTATTAAGATACAACTAATATTATGCTCGCGCGTACTGTAAATTAATATGAGTTTATATTGATCTGCTAAATAAAGTATGCAAACGAGCACAATTAAGTAACAAGTTTACATTAATGTACCTACTTTAAATGTGTTGTAATTAATGCAAATAATTAAACGCACCTCTAGAATAATTTTGCTACGAATAAAAAATTAATATTAATCAGTTATGTTATGTGTTATGATGATTTAATCACTTTGATCTGATTATGGCTGCCCATCAACTTTTATGTATGCCTACTAATACTATTAATTAATAACTATATAATGTGTGAGCACACGCAATAGGCAATAACGCAACTTTTATCTATGCAGGTAACACTTAAGGTAGGTACATATTTACATAGACATCTATTAGTATCATGCTAATGTAGTTTTATAGAATAATATGCAGAAGAAATTATAGATCTTTGATATTATCCACATGACCATCAATATATACTCTATCAGAAGCAGAAATGCATTAATAAATATCAAGATTGTATGTATACTTATTATGCAAACTCTGTAATGACGCTAAATGCAGTTAGAAATAATGATACACATTATATTGCACCTGAAATTGCATTTATTAAATACTCTTGTGCGAAAAGGGAACACCCAATCCATTTCTATTTAGTTTGTGTGTGACCGATTTATACTTTTATATGCTTGCTGTCGGCCTGGCCTTCACTTCACTTTCCTATCTTTATGCATTGACATTTATTCAAGCCAGCAAAGCAAGACATTAGGTCAAGTATATACTAAATATTTCACTGTATCGCCTTTACTATTTGTTATTCTGTATAATAAACGCACGTGAATGGAAAAATCACATTCATAGGATATTATATCCATAAGTAAATAAGATCTACCTGAAATTAGTACAGGCGGCATAAGGCACATGGCAAAACAGATAGTCCGTTAGGTATAAAGGTATGACATGTTTTCTAAATGATAAAGTTCATTACAAACGAGAAAACTAGTTATTGTGCAACACTAAGCAAAGGAGTTGATGTGAATGGCTTATGTGCTTATTCTTAATTGTAAATTGAATTGGAGACCACCATTTAACCATTTAACCATAACTAAAATTTAAGCATGTCAATGGTTATACAGATATTTACATTTTACAAGTTGCATTGTAGGAGGATCAGACGTTACATCCTTTATCAACGGACATCGTAAAGAATATTTCTAATTTTTAAAAGTAACAGTCATCATCTGTACACATCATCATTAGGAAAATGTTTAACGTATCTGTAGTGACACAAGTCAATTTAATTCAAAATTGCTATTTATTTGAAACATGATCCAAAATACAGGATCTTCAACAAAAGACATAACACGCAACAAAACGTTACCCTGTCTTAACATAGGAGTTTGAAATTTCTACAAATAGTCGGTATATAAATTGATAAAGTGATTCAATTATCGTCATGGATTATTTGCAGCTCTACCGAAACGCATTCAACAATCTCAATTGGTTTCAACCTTTACTGTATATGCTCATGGCAGTTTTTACAAAGGATTCTTTATACGTTTACCATAATGCAGATTTGCGTGCGGATCTTTATAAAGCAACTTATACGGACAAACAGGAAATTTTTGATTTCATTGTTGGTAAGTTACCATCTATTTTTTATTCTATATAATACATAATATGTATTGATATACAAAATATCATTATAATTATTAAAGCTTAAAAATGTACTGGTGTAACTCCTGTATTGTAAGATTTTAACAATTAGTTTTTCATTTTTTAATTCTGTCAAAAAGTTGGAGCTGGAAGCGCTGGTGCAGGTTAGTAAATAAATAATTATAAATAAATATATAAATATAGTATATAAATATAATATATGTGTTATAAATAAACACATTACTTATGTATAAATATGTCATACAATTAATTGTAATAGAGAGCAAAAATGTTATAAAAATTGTGGTTGTATTGCCTTTATAGTTGTCGCTAACAGATTGTCAGCACGATTTAACACTCTTTTACTGGAGGCAGGCGGAGAGCCGTATCCACCCACTTACATCCCTACAACTGCAATAATAATGCTAAATCAACCTTTTATTGACTGGCAATACAAGACAATGCCCCAAGATAAAGCTTGCTTAGCCATGAAAGAAAAGGTAAATGTTTTGGGGATATGTTTCCAACACTAAAATCTGTAATTAATAATTAATGAATGTATTACAGATAATCAAAAATATTTTTCTCATTTATGCAGCGCTGTTTGTGGCCAAGAGGAAAAGGATTAGGCGGATCTTCTAATGCAAACTGTAGATACATAATATAGTTATTTTGCTAAAATAAATGTGAAAACATTTTAGTAAAATTGTGATATAGTGAGAATGATAAAATATTTTCGTACAAATGATGAACTTTTGTTTAGTTTTGATATACGCAAGAGGAAATCGCTTGGACTATGACCAATGGGCCAACATTACAGGGGATTCTAGCTGGAATTATTCGAATGTTATGAAATATTTCAAAAAATCGGAAGATTATGATCCACCTGATGGGATTTGGGATGACAACATGAAAAAATTTCACTCAACAGGAGGAGAGTTGCACGTTACTCTTCCAGCTTATACAGGACTTGCAGAGACATTTGTGGAGGCTGTGGAAGAATTCGGGTATCCTGCTGTGGATATTAATGCTGACTATAAAGAAGGTAAATTAAAACAACTATTGTAATACAAATTATCGCAGTAGCTTTCTGTCTAGATTTTTTAATTAAAAAAATACATAAAACTATCAGGTGTGTCTGCAGTGCCGTATACCATAAAAAACGGAAGAAGACACGGGACATTTAGAGCTTTTATTGAACCAGTGAGAGGGAGAAGTAACTTAAGTATTTATAAATTTGCTCAAGTCCACAAGGTACACCATCAAAATATATCTGCTTTAATTTCATATATAATTAATACAAATTGTAGCAAGTGTACGAATGTTGGTATAACCCCGCTAGGGTAAAGTTGTCCGAGTCCAATGCTTTGTGTACTTTCACAGTTTTACTTTTAGTGCACAAAATAGCAATTTTGTGCCCTAATTATTTTACATCTTTGGGTCCTGCCTGGTCTTCCAACTTAACCGTTGCGTACCAGAATTATAAAATGTGCGAAATTAACAACATTGCGTTGGGGAAACCTTGCCCCAGAAGGACCGCTGCTAAAGGAACCTTGGTATACTACTGCTATTGCTTATTACACTTGCAATTAAAGCAGATGCAACTTTCAGTAAATATCTATCAGTCTGCATATTTACTTAGGGTACACGTTTTGTTCTAAACGTGTTCAGATATCTATTAAGGGTCCAATAATAAATAGCATATATGTTGCAGGTATTAAGCAAAATCCGGCATTTACGTTAATGCCTAAGCAATAAGCAAAATTTTCGTCAAATTGCAGTTTTTGTCCATAAATGAGTGTTGATCTTAAAATTTCTTAATATTGAATTTATCAGTCTGATAGTGCAATTAACGGAGATTCCAAAAAGTGATACTTCAACAATTTGTGATTATAAATGCCCATTTTAGGGGCAGTTAAATTTTGAAATATAAGTGCCTAGAAAATGGGCATTTATAATCACAAATTGTTGAGGTAACACTTTTTGGGATCTTCGTTAATGCTCTGTCAGGCTGATAAATTCAATATTAAGAAATTTCAAGATAAACACTCATTTATGGACAAAAACTGCAATTTGACGAAAATTTTGCTTATTGCCTAGGCATTAACGTTAATGCCGGATTTTGCTTAATACCTGCAACATATATATGTTCTGTACCTTATAAACAAAATATTTTGTGTAGGTACTACTTAATGACAAAAGAGTAGCTTACGGTGTGGAGTACGAGAGACACGGTGTTAAGAAAAGAGCTTACGCTTTAAAAGAAGTAATAATTTCTGGTAATTTTCCAATTTAGTAAATATACGCATATGTAAAATGATAAAATTCATTGAAAAATATACTCTCGCCTCTAACTTTCAGCGGGAGCAATAGGATCCCCTCAAATTCTGATGCTGTCAGGAATTGGACCTAAATCCCATTTAGAGTCCTTTGGGGTAATTATGATTTAAATTAACTTCCATGACAGGCGTGCTAATAACCTAAGATAATATTATTTATTTCTTAAGTATAGTGGCATTCCAATACTTATTTTTTAAGTATTTCTTCAAAAATGTGATGATATTTTACAGATTGCTGTAGAAGCAGACTTGCCAGTTGGAAAAAATTTACAAGATCACGTAACTGCTTTCGCAGGTCCATTCATAATTAACAAACCAAAGAGCTTCTACTTAGAAAGAGATCTAAATGCAATGTCAACCCACGATTTCGTTTTTAACGGAGAGGGAGTTGGAACATCAACATCTGTCCAAGCTACAGCCTTTTTTGCTTCGTCCAAAGAAAAAAATGAATCCAAGACTTTAGGAAGAGAATTGTTCCCTGACATTCAATGGATCCTTTTAGGGTCGAACACTTACGATGCATCAGACACCCAATTTGAACATGCTTTTAATTTGCAAAGTGGGGTTTTAAAAAAATTCTACAAGCCTTCAAAAGGGAAAGATTCTTTTCAAATTATTAATATCGTTTCTCGACCTAAAGGACGGGGAGAAATTTTGCTTACCAGTACAGACCCTAAAGATTACCCACAGATCTATGCTAATTATTTTGAAAATAAAGAAGATTTGCAAGTCCTTGTGGAAGGTACTACATACATACATAATTAATTGATTAATTCTTTACATTCTTCAGTTTTTCAATTTATTTTCTTGAAATATTCCACAGCAATCAAAAAGTCAATTAGTTTGGTTGAAAATACAAGAAAGTTCCGGGAAATAGGAACCAGACTTTCAGAGGAAATGTTTCCAGGGTGCGAGATGTTCACATTCAGATCCGATGAATACTGGGAGTGTTTCGCCAAAATGTATTCCTTGACTATGTATCATCCTGTGGGAACGTGCTCAATGGGACGCAAAGATGATCCTAAGAGTGTTGTGGATACGAAGCTACGAGTCTTGGGAAACATAACAGGGCTAAGAGTAATTGATGCCTCGGTTATGCCTACGATTGTTTCCAGTAATACAAATGCAGCAAGCATAATGATAGGAGAAAAAGGAGCTGATTTTATATTGAAACACTGGCTTAAAAATTAATAAACGTGTTTGTTTTATCTACGTGTTTTACCGTTTAGCAGCAATTATTTTTGCAACATAAAATTATGTAACATAAATATACGTACAGTTTAATTTCGGATATCGTGAACCATGCATGATGATTCTGTTTTTGAAAAATCTTTCAGTTATTCTTAAACTGCATAAAGTCTCTTGACTTTGTCATTTACTCAAGCAATCATTACAATGTAGTTTAAAGGATACAATGCATTTTTGTGCTCAGCAAAAATCGGAACGCTGGAAATCCTCCGCTCTCCAAATATCTTTAATATGTATCGCGAGGTACGTTATCATTTCACCATAGATGTCTGTCGGTAAGTCAGTCAGTCATTCCACGCTCTAACTTTCGAATGCAAAAGAAGAGGTCAAAAGTAACCTAGTTAGTGTTTTTGAGCCAAATCGGCCACACCCCACTGGAGTCCTATCCTATCCACGCCCACTTATTTTTTAAGTAGAAGCATATATATTTATGGTAAGTGGGTGTCGTTGGAAAGCTGTTGACGTAAAGAATCCAAATATGAGTCTCAAATTACCCCATTCATGGGGCATTATAAGATTTTGTGGGAATATTATTAATAGGTGTCTCTAATATGTCATTTAAGCTATCTTCATCAAGAAAAGCAAAAACGGTAGCTTAGCAAGAAACATTTATAATTTTTTGATTACGGTGATACATAGAGACATCCGTTTGCACGGTTTATTTATCATTTTATCCGCAGTACATCACCCACCTAGAAAAATGGTTAACGTGTGCTGCCTCAATTTATAACAATGTACAACTTTTAATAACTTACTATACTTTGCATATGAATACACACGTTTACATAATATATTATTATGTGCGTATAGAGTCAGTAGAAGTATTTAGCGCACTTTAAATGAGTTTACATGATGGTACATAAAAACTTGGGCTGCAGTTAAAAAATTTACCAATAAATAGTTGGTGTTCAATGGATATTAAAAGCTCGAAACGAATATATCTATGTGATGATAAAATATGATAGAATTAGAATTAGAATGGGATGTAAACCAGAAGTGACAAAGATTCCAATGTGGCCATGAGATTTTTAGCACTAACTGAGTGTCAGTTAGAAGTATAAATATGTATGCTCACCTCATTATTATCTAACAAACTTTTACCTGTCCTTGTGTGTCCACAAACCTATTTCCTCTTATCTTTTCAGATAAGTGCAGAACACAGGTACGCGATTACGCGAGTGTTATGTCATTTAAATAATATATTACCATTCCTTTATGCAAGTGAATTCGCCCGAGTTTTTAAGTGCTTATAGTCAGAGTGCGTTCTATTACTTACAAAAAGGTACGTTAGATTCTTATTATTAATTATAATTGCATTCGTTAGTATCGTTACATTTTATAAAATGCAATTTTCCACGTTGATTTTTATTGGGTCAATAATTAATTTCGTTGGTTCTGTTTTTTTTTCAAATGTGTAAATTAAGTTTGATTGGCGTAAGAGTGGAATTAATAATCAAAGAAGTCAAAGTGTTTTACCACATCTTAATGATAGAGGGGGGAAAATAAACCAGAACAAGGCTTAAAGTAAAAATGTTAACGATAGATACAGAAGATACATTACCAATTACAGGGTGACCCTTTCCTATGTCAAATACACTAAAATGTGTACATCCATCAATTTTAATAGGACGTTTTGACAGTACATTAAAATTAAAGAGAATTCTGAATTGAGACTACCGCTGAAAAACTGACAAAATAATTTTTTGCTTTTGCTTTTGCCCTTTGGGATCTGTAATTTGTGTTATCTGTACTGTAAGTGGAAGTGGAGTCCTCGACATTCCTTGCTAAATATAAGTGTTCAAATGTGTGCATGTGTTTTCCTTTATGTGCTTATTAGATGAGCTCTGTAGCAGGCAAATTGTAATAAGTGGAATAAACCGTGCAAACGAATATCTCTATGTATCGCCGTAATCAAAAAATTATTGAACGTTTCCTACTAAACTCTCGGTTTTGTTGATGAAAATATTTTAAATGGCATATTAGAGACATTTATTACTAAATTCCCACAAAATCTCACATTGTCCCATGTATGGGGTAAATTGAGATTCATATTTAGATTCCTTACGTCAACAGCTTTTCAACGATACCTCACTTACCATATATTTACAAAATAAGTAGGCGTGGCCACAACTCCATGGAGGTGTGGTCGATTTGGCTCAAAAACAATGACTGACGAGGTTACTTTTGTCCTCCTCTTTCAAATTCTGAAAACAGAATTTAAAATGGTTGACGTGTTCGAAAGTTAGAGTTTGAACGGTGGCGCATGCGCGCGCAGCTCTTTTACTATTGAGATTCGTAGCCAAGAATTATCCAATTATACTATTATTACACATTATGAATATATTATTAGTGTATATCCGTTGGAAGAAATTATATAGTGTATCAATACTTTTCCTTTTCTACTTTATTAGGGCATCTAACAACGTAAGTGGAAAGCTAAAGAAATGGCGGAAAAAGATGGAGGAACTGTGCACAGTGTTCGAGGACAAAATTTTGATGTAGGTGAACGGTACACCAATTTAAATTACATTGGAGAAGGTGCTTATGGCATTGTTGCCGCTGCAGTTGACACGATTACTAAGAACAAAGTGGCAATTAAAAAGATATCATTGATGGAACATCAAGTCCACTTCCAGCGGACGCTTCGAGAGATTAAAATCTTGACTCGATTCAAGCATGAAAACATAATCGACATTCAGAATCTCCTGAGTTCCCCAAAAATCGATAATATGAAGGATATCTACATAGTCCAAAGCTTAATGGAAACTGATCTGTACAAATTGATCAAAACCCAAAAGCTAAGCAACGATCATGTTTGCTACTTCGTTTATCAAATGTTGCGCGGGCTCAAATACATACATTCTGCGAATGTTTTGCACCGAGATTTAAAACCGAATAACTTGCTTCTCAATTCAAATTGTGATTTGAAGATTTGCGACTTTGGGCTTGCCCGCATTGCTGATCCGGATTACGACCATGTGGGATTCTTGACCGAATACGTGGCCACTCGATGGTACCGGGCACCGGAAATTATGCTGAACTCAAAAGGTTACACCAAAGCTATTGACATCTGGTCTATTGGGTGCATTTTGGCGGAAATGCTGTCAAATCGCCCGCTTTTCCCAGGAAAACATTACTTGGATCAGCTAAACCTAATTCTGGCGGTTGTGGGGACTCCTTCTAAGGAAGATCTTCAGTGCATTATCAACAGTAAAGCAAGAAGTTATCTTCAGTCTCTTCCAATTAATCCAAAGATGTCTTTTCAGAAGCTATTTCCTGATGGGGACCCAAAGGCATTGGACCTATTAGAAAAAATGTTGGCGTTTAACCCGGAAAAGAGAATTCCTGTTGAAGAGGCTCTTGCGCATCCTTACTTGGAACAATATTATGATCCTAATGATGAACCCTTGTCTCAAGAACCTTTCAAATTTGACACTGAATACGATGACCTTCCCACAGAGAAGTTAAAGGAGATGATTTTTGAGGAAACTGTCGCCTTCAAACAGAAGGTTAATTTGCAAATAAGACAACAATTCCTGTGAACAAATACTGCGAATTTCAAAAACAATGACTCGTTGGTAAACAAAACTAACTCATAAACAATTTCAAGATATACAAAAAATGTTGCGCACATTCTTTACTCAAAGCCTCGTTCATTTTTTTAATCCCTCAACTTTCCTAATGCAACTCCAAAAATGTCTCTTTATTTTCTTTTCTTCCTCTTTCATTTTTCATGTCTCGTTTTCTTAAGTTCCTTAGTGTTTCCACTGTTTCTTGCCACCGTGTTACCGTTTCACATTCTTCCACTCATTAATTTAAATGTATGTACATTAATTGTACGGCATATAATAACTAATGCTGTGATCGTAGTTGTATTGTAATAAGCCGATATATTCTGAGAACACTAGTCTACTTTACAGTGTGTAATCCTTTTGCTAATGCTACCTTTTGACTTAAACTAGCTACACAAGGGGACCAAGGCAAGGGACTAAAATGTAACTGGATTACTGATCCGAAAACACAGAATTATCTTGACCATTAGCTGATTTCAATATTGAATTTAATACTTGGACTGAATACTGTAAACCGTAGAAACATCTAACAAGTATAGTATAATTTATTTGTGGTATAACTGATGTAAAGAAATAAATGCTGTGACTGTGAAATAAACAGTTAAGCATTCAGTATCCAACAATAATAATGTTATATATAAAATATGCAAAGTGGGACAAAGCTAATACAATACCAGTAGTGTTTCTTATAAATAAAGATTATTAATTTAAAGAATTAAGTAAAAGGTTTAATTATTTCAGAGATTTAATTTAAAAAACTGCTGCCTCATCATACAAACATATACTTATCTTGGAAAATTACAAAATCGTAGTATTGAAGAAATAAATTATAGCTATCGATATAAAATAGCTGAGTCATGCATAGTCTAACTGATTTTTCCTTAGAAACCAATATGGAAAGTTATTTGTGTGGTAATTTACAGTAAAAATGAGAATAGTGATAGCACATTAAAGGTGTAAAGGGGTTTTCCAAGTTTTTTTTATAAACTTAAGTAATAAGTGTAAGGCAAATAGGACGAGGCTAAGAAAAGAAGCCTTTGAAACATGGGATATTATGGATAATAAGTTGTTTACAAAACCGGGCAATGCTGCGTGGAAGGAAAACTAAAACGGAAGGAAAAGTAAATGGAAGGAATAGTATAGTGGAATTAATACTTTGTCATTTTTCTATTTATAATTTTTGCAACGCTAATATAATTTTGAAGAAATGATCAACATTGTGGCATTAAATCGGTATATGATGAGGTATATGATAAATAGACATTCACTACATGAGTTAAATATGAATTAAAATTCAACTTTACAAGTTTATTCTAAAACGTACAAAATTGTTATATATATTTTTACTTTTACTAAAAGTTAGAGAGCTTCTAAATTCAGAATTAGTGCTGCAGATATAGAAATGACGAGAAAAATAATACAGTTGCCAGCCAAGCGTTATTTATCTATTTTGAGGTTGAAGGCAATAAAATATTTTTTTTTGCGTCATTATATAATTGTTATATTAAAAAAGTTCTAAGCAATTCAGATTCAACCAAAAATAATAAAATTAATAAAATTAGCTCATTGAGATTATAAATGTTACTTTGAGATTTACAAATTGATAAAAATAGTAAAAAAGCATATACACCGGGAGAGGTTAACCCTTTTTCAAACTATGAAAGACAGAAATTCCAAGGATATTAATTCTCTGCATACCTAACCTACCTTAAATGCTAAAATTGTATAAGTTCTTAACATGTAAATCGTAAATACATTTTTGTCTCCTTTAAAATCCTTACTATAATTTGGCAGTGAGCATTTATCGAAAGCCTAAAGTCATTAATTCTAACTTCTTGTACTTGTATTGTGGACGGAATGAATTTCAGTAATACTTATAGTTCTGTAATATAATTTTTTCAATGAAGTTCCAATCATTAAGCTGATATTTTTCGAAATATGACCACAACGGCAGTAGCCATCCACATTGTAAATATTGACGAAGCCATTTTGGAACTGTCATTGCAAAAATGGTCAAACTCGCAGAAACACCAAGTGACTTGATCGTAGTAGCTCCTGAAATACACAAAATGAAAATAGTCACAACAACAGCCCGTAATTTTGTGAGGGGCATTTTAGGGAGTCCGATATATATTTGTAGGTACTGCAAAATTTATGTTAGGAACTAACCGCTTGATATCCAACTCTTTAATGCTATTGTTAACGTAGTGGGCCAATCTCACATCTGCAGCAGCTAGACGACATCCTTCGTACTTATCAGCAGGAATATCGTGCCGAGAATACTCCACTTGGCTCAAACAATTCCTAGTGATCACTTCCTCAGCTAAACAACACAATTGCAAATTAGACATTACTAACTCGTTCATAAAAATATAAAAAAGACAATAAAAATCAATTATTTGCAGCAGTCTATTCTGAATATTGCAATCAACGGCAACGTTACTGTAGTGCACGCCACCTCTAATAAGTCTTACAATAAATATATAAGTAAAAAATAAGAGTTACCCCCTCGTTTCTCAATAATTTTGACACACTTGTCATTTGCTAGTGGACAAGTGACTGAAGTGTACCATCTCCAGTCAAACGGGGTACCGCAACCTGGCTGTGTGCTGACACATTGGTAACACCACAAACCGTATCCTGAAAACATAATTTGTAATTGTTTTAATTTTTTTGCAGAAACTTTTCGAAAAATGATTTTCAGAATTCAATGTATAACGAATGGTTGTCGTCACGGGTATTTATGAGATATAAAGCAAAAGCCACACCTTAATTGGGTTAGTATGTGCGGCATGAATTTATTTTGTCTTATCCATGCACTGACTATGGTTTTTAGGTAACTGAGGCAACGTGAAGTTATCCGACATCAGACGTGAAGTTATCCGACATCCGACGTGAAGTTATCCGACAATGTTATTCT
>JAQFYC010004490.1:0-17002 GCA_034694165.1 Tomocerus mixtus | reverse complement strand
TACATATAGAGCTCGAGAAAGCTGGGGAGCACAAAATTTGCACCATTAAAACTCTATAAGCTCTACATGTATATAAGAAATTCTCTTAAGCGTTCCCAAAACAAGCTATTTGAAAGTAGTTGCATGTGTGAAGGAATACAATTATATTTTAGTACAGTACAAAGTTACCGCAGAGAGTCACTTTAAACTCTTAAACTCGTTGTTGACAGTTATGACTGACGAGATAAAATGAGACTGTTTTCTTCTTTAGAAAAAGAAGAGCGTGAAGATCGTATCACGGACATCAGCCTTCTCTACCAGATTTTCCCCGATGAAGTTTTAGGATCTGGACAATTTGGAATCGTTTACGGAGGTAAGGAATCAGTATAAAAATACCTATACCTACTAGTATATAACCATGCTTTGGTAGATATGCAGTTATTGCGAATATTAATTTTCGAGATCATAAGATTATATACATTCTTTTATAATAGCACTTCGATAATTCACGTTAGTAGTGATTTTTATATACTATAGTAAACATTTTTAAATGTATGAAAACTTAAATTAACGCTGAAGCCCAACAAACCTTGAACTGGTGAAAGTTGTAATTGATATTTCTGTATAATAAGCAACCAATTTCAAATACATTGAGTCGTAACCAGTACATATAGTACTTACATACAACGTACGCATACTTTATTCGCTTTCTCTTTCGTATCTATTTAAATTGTAAGATGTAAATGTATATACGTACGCTCTGAGGAACTGTACTATGAAAGCGACTTTGTGTACCATGCAATTCCCAAAACATTGAGTACCATTTTTTGTTTTATTTTCTAATTGGATCATGGTAAAATGTAAATTGCAACTTAACGGCTAGAAAAGAGAAAGTTGATAGGACAGAAACCGACTGAATGACAAATAAGGAAATGATGGGTTGAAGTTTATGAAAATGTGGGTCTTTGTTCGTGTCAAATGTATAAGTAGTGTAGTAACGAGCTCGTTCGGTGACATTTCAACAAATTGCATTTTCACATGCCTTAACATTAAGAAGAAGCGTTGCAAAGTATAATGTTCCTAAGTGAGAAAAGTGATTTATGTTCGTGGATTGTGTAGTCTGTAGTGTATCTTAGCCCCAGTGTTGACTCCGACTGTGACCAAACGATACTCTTAGATATACAAATGTCAAAACTTCTAATATGGTTATAGTTATTTAGCTACTAGGTACTATATAGCATAATGATAAAAAAATACCATTTCTAGGCTAAATATTTTAAGTTGGATTTCAGTAGATAAATGAATTTCTATTTGTTTTTAGGTGTTCACCGGAAGACAAATAGATCTGCGGCCATTAAAGTGATTGACAAGCTAAGATTTCCAACGAAGCAAGAAGCCCAACTGAAGAACGAAGTTGCGATCCTACAAAATCTGTCTCATCCAGGTACTTTTACATTTTGATAGATTGTCCCCCTTCCAAGTTTTACTTAAGTAGATCACCGCAAGCTTACTAATATATATGGAGTGTCGGACTAGGTAGACTACAGTAATCCTATAAGTGTAAGAGATATTTTTATTCTATTACATACTCACTTCACTTCAGCTTAACCTAAAGGGCTTGTCAAGCCCCCCAACAAAGCGACTGAGATCCTGAGGAAGATATTGAAAGCATTTTGTTTTGCAGTTTGAGTTAAGTACAAGAATGCAATAGATCACGGTATATGGGATTAAAACATTTGTGGCCCGGAGAATTATGTCCTTAAAGATTTTTCTATGTTGCTCAGTTGAGCATTTGAGTAGGGCCAGGCAAAGCAATATGCCTTTTACTATGGGTCCCGTAGAAAAGTATGCCAGATTTTGAAGGATAAATACTGGGACGTTTATCAGTTGTAGCATAATCGAAAGCAAAATCGGGAATCGCTTTATCAAAGACTTAGGTCCTTGATACCATAACCTTAATTTCTGAGAATTAATAACCACGTATTGTAGGTCCTGCTTCATGTAATTTTTGAAAGAAGAATCTTCAATACCTACACTAATTACTGAATGTATTATACAATAAAGGAAACTTGGTTTTTACTCTAACGTGGTCCAAAATCGGGACAATCAGTCTAAATTCTAAGTCAGGACATGTGGTCTGATAGCCTTGCATGTAGGGCGAGTACTTTAGGATTGTTAGACACATGCATAATCCTACATTATAATATATTTCATATACTTGGCTAGTCCCCATAAGAGTGGGTTACGGTTACAGTAGCTCAATATCAAATGTATAGTTTTGACTTTTGACATTGTTCCCTGATTTACGACCTTTCTGGGGATTCAGTCTCAAATAGTATTTCCGTCCCGTTGCCTTTTCCTCATTTCGTTTCTTTTCTGTTTATTTCGACTACCCGTATCGTATTCGTACTGTATTGTAGATACATCGAAAGCGAGACGCAGAATTTTTGGCGAGTAAGCTTGAGATGAGACAAAAACCTGCTTTGTATGTAGTTTGTTGGGCGAAACAAAATTTCTTTCGGCTGTGTATCTGAAGTTGCTATTTGGTAGGATATTGGGCTCCATTTCCATTCGGTGTACTTACACAAAACAGATATACATATTTAAACCTAAAGGCACAACTGGCAATGGTAATGCATCTGTTACAGTACGAAACACAGTTCATATGTTGTAATAATATATGTAGATACGTAGATACTAGATACTTACTTTCGATGCATAAGGTAAGATAGTAAATCCTAGATCTATGCAACGTAAGCGTATCATGATCTGCGCTTCCAGCGTTGTGATAATGCACTTTTCTCTTGTAGACTGATTTTAAGTTGTGGATTATTTTCCGTTAGAGCAGTCTTCTTCGTTTTACTCAGCGATGGAATTGAGCCCTGGAGATTTTGTTTCGGTCCGTTGTGATACATAAATATATCTACCTACTTATGAAGTACCTACACCCCAGGATAGGAATCCTACTACATACATAGGAACATTACAAAGATAAAGATACAGATATTTGGTTCATATGTATAAATTATATTACCTATTTCCTATAGTAGTCTTTCCTATTTAGAGTTATAAAAAAAATATTTTCCTATAGTACATACATACATACTTGCCCAAGTGTTTGTCTATTGTACTCTCTAAATAGAGAAGTCTGTTAGAGAAAGCACGAATCATTGTTATTACGGCACTTTCTTGTTTCATGTTCTTTTGGTATTGACACCCATATCGATACAATCTTCGTTTGGTTGGAAATGCTGGCATTTCGGTGTAATATGTAGTATGATGTGCCTACCTCCACTTATGTTGCATTCATATAAATGATAAAGAGTAGCCGCTGTGCTTAATGTTTTCATATTCGAGATAGAGAAGAATTTATTTCGGTACTTACGATTACTCCATCGGAATTCGACGAACAATGGTATACCATATACCAAAGCGAAGCACAATTTTATTTCCACTTCTGCTCTTTTCATTTCATGAGTGAAATTGGATGGGTCGGAAGTGATGAAACTCTGGAGGGTAAAATTCCCCGAGAAGGTAGCGTGTAAATGGCACATATCTGCTCTTGTGGAAGATTTTTGGTAATTGTATGCGATTTCATTTCACTGAGGTTCAATGCTTGAGCCTTTCTTTCCAATATCCTAACCTACCCTAAATGATATATCATTTCTTTCAGGTGTTGTAAATTTGGAAAGAATGTTCGAAACACCAGAAAGGATTTTTGTTGTGATGGAGAAGCTTAAAGGGGATATGCTGGAAATGATTCTCTCGAGCGAAAGGGGACGACTCTCCGAAAGGATAACAAAGTATCTTGTTACACAGGTGAGTCCTACAATGAAAGAGTTAATTTACAGAAGGAACACAAACCCAAATCTGAAGAAACTTTGATATGATTTGTGTTTGCAAGATAAAAATTTCTAGGAACTGCGATATTGCTCCTTTCCTTTCTAGATCTCCTATCAACGAAAGTAAAGTTAAATTGTAATGAATTATTTTACAGATTCTGATAGCACTGAAGCATCTTCATAGCAAGAACATAGTGCACTGTGATTTGAAACCGGAAAATGTCCTATTGTCTTCTGACTCCGATTTTCCACAAGTGAAGCTCTGTGATTTTGGGTTTGCTCGTATAATTGGTGAAAAGTCTTTCCGTCGTTCTGTTGTAGGAACTCCAGCTTATTTAGGTGAGACAATGTTACATACACAGTCAAGATACTACTTTGTGCTAGTTTTTTAGTCCTTTAGATGAATCATTTAATTATATTATGTTTTATCTATTATTCCAGCACCTGAGGTACTTCGCAACAAAGGGTATAACCGTTCCCTGGACATGTGGAGTTGTGGTGTCATCATCTATGTTAGCTTAAGTGGTACATTCCCGTTCAATGAAGAAGAAGATATTAATGACCAAATTCAAAATGCAGCCTTTATGTATCCTCCAAACCCATGGAAAACCATTTCCCATGAAGGTAAACTAACAAGTGCATTTTTTTTTTGATATTTACTTTAGGATGGAAAGGATAGTATATTAATGCTTTTTTAGTAGTTCTACTTAGAATTAAAATCAGTAAGCAGAGAGCCTTATTATTAGTGAATTAGCAACATTGGGTTGAATTATATAAATATCGAAATATAAATAATACGGACTACTTAGGAATATTATCAATTTAATTTCCCTTAAGAGAGCTTTCTCCTTTAAATACCCACAACTTATCTGCTTTGAAATCGTACGTACGTTAAGTATATGCCTAGCCTAACTAGCATGTTTACTATTTATGAAAGGATGTGAGTGTTATTAATATTTTTTAATACTATCTATTTACTAGCTAGTAATAATAATAATAAATTGACGTAGGTATTCTCAATAGTAAGTAAGTACATTATAAATGCTTGAGAAGCAATTTCTTGATATTGTCGTGTCAATGTCAGGATTAAGCGATAGTTACATCACTGGTCATGTAGCAAATGATAACCCGTAGCTCCATAGTCCGCAAATGCGTCAATGTCAGTTAAGGATTAATACATGGGCTTTATATTGCCACAAGTGTACATAGTAGTATCGCCGATTTGCTTAATGTGTGATACTTTTATGTGAACCTATAAAAGTATAAGCTATTACGATTACCATTTATGTAGGTAATGGGATTGCAATAATTTGTAATGCAATGTTTTTTATTTCCATTTTAGCTATTGACCTCATCAATAATTTGCTCCAAGTGAAGCAACGAAAACGGTACACAGTGGATAAATCATTGTGCCATCATTGGCTACAGGTAATTCTTACTTTAACTCTTCAACTTTTACTTTCTAAAATGAGTTAAGTTTATGGACCAATTCCGTTCGGTTCGTATAAAGAGGTATGCGATGTTCACAGCAAATGTTCTTTATAAATTTTAAAATCTTGAAAATTCTACTTAAGTATTTAATATCGTATTAATCCGGAGAAAATAAACTTTCACTTTTCTTCAAATTTGCACTGTATTGCTATAAATAAGTACGTATTCCAAAAGGAGGCTTTTGAAAGTACCAGTATCATTTTATACCATTTGGCCATTTTCACTTCACCCTCTGTAACTTATTGCTAAATTGTATCTTTGTACGTTACCCTGTATATTATATGTACTTTGTAAATAATTGTAGTTTTCATATGTGAGGTAACTTGTTGAATTTGTACATAAAAGGAGCAACATTTGACTATCTTTGTTCATGAATAAAACAGTATTGTGTACTTCATGCTTTCAGGATTACCAAACTTGGATGGATTTGCGAGAATTGGAGAAGCAAGTGGGAGTTCGATATCTGACCCATGAATCCGATGAAGCAAGATGGGAAAGCTATCGCAAAGATACTTTCCAGGGGAATGGAGGCACTAATGGACTCTCATCCCCAATGTCTTCCGACTCTTTGTCTCAAACGTTAGCCAAAGTGCGTCTTTAGCAGTACGAGCGCCTTTTTTAGTTTTAATTCCAAAACGGCTCCGAAAATTAAATCTAATTCGATGAATACGGATGAAAACCCAAAACAAGACTTTATTCACCTGCTGGCTCGCATTCCGCCATTTTGTCATCGACAGACGCTTCAGAACCATCACAGTGAAGTTGGTGAACGAGATTCGTCGACATTATTATGATTATGACCTTTTTATATTACATTATGTTAACAGTTAAATCGTAAAAATAATCCACATCTTAAAGTGTCAAATACTATTATCTTGAAATAGGAAACAGACTAGCTGAATCTCAAATCAAAATGATAACACCTTGAACAGTACACATCTAAAGCATCTTCTCATTAACTATGGAAGTCAAGATTTGAAATTAAGTCTTTATGTGCAGCAAAATTACTATTCTGTTCTTCCTGTATATCTGTAGTATTACCCATAAATCATGAACCAAGTCTCAAATTAGGATGGATAGATATGATAATTTCCCTTCAAATCCAGAGCAAACGCATATTATAGGGAAAGTTTATTCGTAAAGATAGAGCGAGTTAATAAGTAAGATTCGCAAATGTATCACCCATTTATGGTATTACCCGTATTACGTATTCTTGGAATTTACATGTACATTTCTGGAACTACCCTATAATAGTTTCTTAGTTATATGAAAATGATCTTGTTAAACATGTTAAAGCGTTAACGCATAAAGCTTGTAAACATAATACAATATACGTACTGCACCAGTACTGCATTCCATTATTCAAAAAAGTTGTGCTGCATCATTACGTATTAGTACACATACCAAAAGCAGAAAACCTTCCTACAAAAATTGTTCAACGAAATCAGAAATAAGGGAACCTTAGATGAACTGAACTGAAGTCATGTCGATGATGTTGAGATTAATTAACTAGTTAATCTTAATCCGAAATTATTAATCCATTTTTATTGTAAACATGCCGTTGTTATTTTGATACTTAGGCAGTTAATTAGCGTAAGTAGGGTATCTTAGTACTATTACACATATAGTATTACATAAATATCAAAATACCATATAAAATCGGATTGCACTTAAATTGGTCTAATGTAATGAAACTACGTAAAGCTGTAAATAAAGAATTCGAGGGACCACTGAAATAATTTATATAAATAGGTTAGAATTAATAATGTAACTAATATGTAAATAATTACAATAAGCTATAATAGGTAACTCGTGAAATAAAATTATGATTTTAAAAAGTTAAAAGTTAATTATAAGATTGAATGATAATAGTTTGGATTTCGAATTTAGTTTTAGATCTGTAATGCTTATTATATAATATGTGTGAGCATTATAAATGCTATTTTAATTTTGTCGACCGGATAAAACTGTAAATAGGAATTGTATTTTATTTTTTAACACTCGATTAACATACTGGATTCTTTGTAATATTTTAATTTTAATATAACTGCATGTAAAGCTTATTTTGCCATGTAAGTAATGGTAATAGTAAGCTGTACATTAATATGTCGCAAATAATTTTAACTTTAATTTATTTATGATTATCGAAACATAATTTTTTAGTTTTTAGTATATCCTTTGTGAAATTAAACTAACGTATAGATAGGCTTATAATAGTTGCTACTCCACTACATATACCTAAGCTGTACTTTGTCTTTTAAGAGATAGTATTTCACAATTGCACAAATAAATTTGTGAAATATAAGTAAATGCTAGAATTAGTTAAGTATGCACATGTACATAGATACGGAAAAAGCATAACTAAAATATACTAGGTATACGGATTCTAAGATTTTAATACCTACCTGTCAAACCTGTCTATAAACGCTAATTTTAAGATGTACACATCCACTCCACAATAGTTATAAGATAATAACCTAATCAAATTCAAACAACTTGTGATTTCAAATTTATATTGATGTTTATCTATTAATAATATTATAAATCGTATTTAGTGTAAAATTCGAACTTTTTCAATGCTGATGAGTACCTTACCTAGTTAGTGAACTTGTATTATATTACGATGTATGTATGTAATTTGTAATTCCATTGTTTTAGCATAGGTAGGTAGGTTTACTTTTACTATATAAATACTACTTACAGTCTTTATCAATGCCAATTTTGCAATGATAAAAGATTTTTAATCATGGATGATGAAGATATTATGGTGTAAACTTAAACACTACAATGAATTTCGAATTCGCAGTATTTTAGCAATAGTTAAGACTAAGACAACGAAATAATAAACGATTTTGTCTACGTTTGATTAACATGTTTGTATTAAATCGATGTAATGTAAATATACAATCATTTGCAATGTTAATTAAAATTATACATGCACTACTGATACCTTGCAGCTTGTCAAAGTGTTACACAAACAATATAGAATGAAAGAGTACCATAAACAATCCAACCACTTTAAACTAACTCACTTTTCTACAGTTTAGCTAATCAATACTGAATGAAGAAAAGTGCCTTTACTTTATAATCCTAATTTCCTAATTATTTGGAATATCATGTAGGTAGGTACATAAGACTACTTTTGATAGTTTGTTTAACAACTTTGTTTCTACTGTAATAATAGTAAATTATTATAATACAAACATTGCTTCCATTAAAATACCCACAATAGTGCTCTAGCTACCAAGATTGTACTTTCTCGAGCCCCAAATCCAACTCCCTTGTACTCTTCCTACTAAAGCCACAAAAATGATGTAATAAAAATGATTTTTAAACTAAAAAGTTCTATAGCTGGTATGCACACTACAATAAACTTATTCCATCAAGATCACACATAACTTATACACTTAGTTTTATTAAACTTTCTTATACAAAAATGTAACATCATTTCTCAAAATAACAATCCATTTTAACAACTTAATCAGATGTCCTGTCAATACTACAAGTGAGTATCTGCTAAGCTGTCGTTTTATTATTGCACTGGAATACTACAGCATTTTTCACTTTTCATTAGCAGATATTATATGCAATAATTTGTGCATACTTTCATTGAATGCATATATTGTAATAATTCATCTTCATCATACTATATAGTAAAGGTACACGCATTATTGGCAAGCATTCGAAGCTTTCCGTATGTACACCTAAAATAGTAAACCAAGGATTTGTGATGATACCAACATACTTAATACGCAGATTCATAATATGTAATATCATTCACCATTCTTTAAACTTTTAGTACGTAAACCAAATATTAGAACTTATAGAGAAAAAATTACGTATTACATCACTAGATCTCATTCTTATATCTTATACAAGGTTGTACCACAAACTGCAAAACAAAATTAGATGCACGAAAAGGTTAACTAAATGTACTTTATCTTAATGATAAAGGAGGAACTAAATAATATAAGAGTTCCATACATATTTTATAAATATTTTCTCTTATTTAGCAACTTTTACAACGTGAATTAAGTAATTGATATAGTAAAATGAATATATTATTACTCAACATTATCATCTGCTTGTTTCCCTACCTATCTGTAATCTACACAAAAAAGATATAGTAATTAAGACACATTTTCTATTTACATTGTCAAAATTACTTATCTCAAACGAATAATCACCCTAGTTAATAACTATACCATCATTTAATTGGTTACTCGTAGTTAACTGATTACAATGACACAACTTTATCCATAATACATCAACAAACAAAACCTAGAGATTATCCATTTTTAACAATAACTCGACGAGTCCATCCAAGAACATACACTTATACTTACATTGCTACGTGTAAATGAAGCTTATAATACGGTAACAATATAGACAGTGGACAATCGTTTCAACACACAAAACATACAGTATTGTGGGAAATAAATAAAGAAAAATTATATTAATTACGTCAAGTTTTTCTATTTTTATAATTTTACAATAAGAATATTAACAGCATAGAACGATTGCACTTAAAGCTGTATTCCTCACCAACACAGACAAGAATTTTTGTCTAGTTTAAATCTGAATATCTATTTAATTTATATATAGCTTACAAGAAAGACGTTTTCTCTTTAGTTAGGCTTCCCCTCCAGTCATTTCCTACAACTACTATTTTCAAGAAAGTATTATGGTGGCCAGGACAGTCCGGAATATTGGAGCAGTAGAATTACTTCTTACTTCTATTGATTAAGCATCAAGATTGCTCCAAAGTGCTTTCGTCGTAGCAGGCTCCAAATCTCATTTCTAGTTGAGCCATGTCATAAGTCTGCTCAGTGACTTTCGCGTATATACGAATATACGTTTCTGGCAGCATCACAAAGGTAATATACTCAGTAAACTAAAATGAAAAAAACACTGAATGTGTATACATATTTATTTATTAAAATGAAGATATATTAGTGTAATTCCATAACAATGGCTACCTGTAGGCGCTCATCGGGATCGGGAAACAAGAAATCGTAAAGAAAGGAAATAAGACACATTCCCTGCTGACTAGTGAAAGGAATAGATATATTGAGTTCTTTTAACAGCTTCTTTTTGGCCAGTCCTTGCAGATACAGCTAAATAGAAACAAACAATTAAGTACCAATTAGAAATAAATCCAAAAATGACAGTAGGCAGGAGCTCAATCTAACTAATTGAGAGATAATTGAAATGTATGTTAACTTACACTGTGCCTAGCGCTGCTGACTATTCCTTCATATATTCCCTTTATTTCCCCACGTACAGCATCAAAGTTTTGCACTAACTCTGGTAACGACATCGATTGTATTGTCCTGAAATTATCAAACAACATTCACATAAAAATAACATTTTTTATCGATAACTACATTTTAATTATACAAAGGAAATGCTTTGGAAATAGTCCATTCCCGTCCCCACATTACATATGAAAAGCATTACAAATTCTGCGCAACAGTGTGGATGGTTCCACACCTGCGCCTGCAGCAACATCCTGTTAGGCATTCAGGCGTACGCAAAAATGTAAAACGGAATTCTAAAAATCTTACTTTGAATGTTTTTTGTAAGTAAGGCTTTTCTGTACATATCCAGACACAAAATTCGTCATACAAGTTGATCTTTGAGAAAGATTTTCGTTGCGATCATCGCCTGAATCTGTAATAGTACAAAGTGCACATATTTTACATAGAATTATAAGCTAATATATAATAAAATTAATGGATAGTTAGGATTATTAAGCATAGCTCGATCGATAAATGGCAATGGCTATAGCACTGTACCTTCGTGTTGATCGTCATTATTCGAAGTGCAACGGCTCATTAATTCTCTAACCAGTTCTTGACCAGCACTGTCCTCAACATCACTTTCCGCTTCAACTTTGGGAGTTAATTCACCTTCTAAGGCATTGACCCCTTCAGTGGAACCCGCCGCGTCCCTTCGACGGCGTGCACGAGATTGTCTGTTAGCTGCTCTGACAGAATTTCTAATTTGACTTATCTTAGTTTCCGGTGTCAAACAACAAATATCAGGACTTATATCTCTCTTCGGTCTCTTGGGAGGGGGCATTAAGGCTTGGTCGTCTGCCTCCTTATCTGAGTCAGCATCAAGATCAAGTTCAGGATCAGAAGGAAAGCCAATCCCTAGCTTTTCATTGATTTCTGCTGCCGTAAGCCGATTTGAACTTAACTTTTGAAGGTAACCCATTCCTTGCTTAAAAACATTTGGGTGGGTCAATAGCTGATAAGTTGACAACTGCTTTTCAGATTTAGTGGAAGATTCTACTGATTTCGGGACCATGGCCACTACCGATTTTTCAGTCGACATTTTTCTTGTGTCAGCTGCTACACGTTCGGGCAACACGGGTCTACTGAAAGCATCAATAATATGTTTCTTCGGACTTCTTGGCGGCCGTTTTGTAGGTGGCGGCATGCTAATAGCCTCTTCGTCATCTGTGTTTGTAGCCTGCGAAACTTTATTATTTGCAGTAATAGGTACGGTAAATGAAGAATTGCTTTTGCTTATAGTCGAGGTTTTGTTGAAGCAAAACAAATCTTTGTCTGCGTAATCATCTGTTGGTCCAAATGCGGGCATATGAAAGCTTCTCTCCACGCTTTGTGAAGCACAAAGTGGAGCAATAGTCTTGTCAAAGAATTCTTCGTCATCATCACTATATTCTATAGAACTGTGTCTGCTGTGCGAATTAAGCTGGACAACTTGTTTCACTTGCTCTTCTCCAGTTTCATCGTCATATTCCGTCATAAAAATGGTCGTATCTTTTCCGCGAGACTCATCGCTTTCTGGAATATCCACCTCGTAGTTAATAACAGCGTTTTGTCTTAAAAGTTCGATAACAACTTCGTCCAATTTTGCATCTGCAGTAGTACTTGTGCAGGCATCTTTGTGCTTGATAAGCTGAGAATTTATTGATTTCAGATGCTTAAATCCCTCTGGCTCATTTATCTTAGACTTCATTTTGCTAGAGTTGGCAGAACTAGTAATCTTGCTGGAGTTTTCCTTTGACGAATATTCTCTTGATATGAAAGACTTCCCTCCCGGAGTGGCATCAGAATTAGAAGGAATTTCAAGAGACGAAACATTTTTCTTTTTGTGTTTCATAGCTACAATGTCGGGACTTCGAGGAGCAGCTTCAGGTTTGTCTAGTTTTCTTCTTTTCTTGTCTTTATCCTTGTGTTTCTTTTTCTTTGCCTTCTTTGACTGTTCAGCATCACCAGAAATTATGGTCTGTGTTGTTGGTGTTACTGTGGCCTTGCTGGGCGACTGTGGAGTAATGGAACTCAATCTATATGGATTATGCTGAATAGGCGAATTTTTTTGTTTGTGACTGGAAGCTTCAGATCTACGTTCTAATGAAGTCGTTTTAGAGGAATATGGCGCAGATAGACGCGGAGCAAAAATATTAACTGGATTAGATTCGGGAACATCGCTGTCAACCATCTTGTCGAGGACGGGCATTTCGGGATCATATTCTACCCCAGTTTCTGATGTATTCTTGCTTTCTTTATGTCTTCCATCAGAGGCGACTTTTTGAGGAGATTCTAAATTACTGTCTTTGTCTTTATTTTTAGGCTTCCTGGCTTTAGGGACGGAGCCAGGGGCTGCCATTTCGTTGTTACCACTTGTTTTCCTTTTCCTATGTTTATCTTCTTCAGCAGACTCACTATCACCAAATGACTTTTTCGCTGCCACTGTAAGGATTCTATCTCCGTGCCTGTCAAGACCAAGTAGATAATTTGATACAGACTCCCTGTTTGTCTCCCCTGTTAATGTTGACATTGAAGATGTTGCACTTGAAGGGGATTTCATCACATTTGAGTTGGTACTGAAGTCTTTGTTCATAAAATTACTGTTATCAGTAGTATGTTTGAGAGGAGAGAAGAAGTATGATCCAGTGCGATAATTAGGGGTATCTCCAATTGAGGTATTTTGAATTTTTCGTATATATCCGTCTGATGACAACGACGGACGAGAGAATGGATCTGTCTGATATGTGCTAGGGTTTTTCTTAGTTGGACATGAACTACTAGAAGAAGCAATCGTTTTTCGCGGACTTAATCCTGCAGCAGCACTGGAATTTTGAACTTTCTTCGGAACTTTTGGTTTAGAGAAGGCCAATGAATTAGCATTTGTCTTCTTGGTAACTGGGCTGCGGTACGCTGTCGTACTGATTGCTTGTTCAAAAGGGTGAGTACTAGGACTCGCAAATCCAGCGTAATTTAAAGATGGCTGTTTCTTTTTGTTTCTGGGTTTTGAAGTTGTCGATGAGTCCGACGACGCAAATACATCTTTCTCGTACACACCCACATTCCGTTTAGGCGAAATTGTAGGAACCACGTTTTTCCTTTTGTAGGGTCGTGGTTTCTTAATTGGAGCTGGTTTAATTGGAGAATCAATATCAGGCAAGCTGAAATCGTCATCGTCGTCGTCATCTGCATCATTTGTCTCAGAAGAGACTCTTTTCTCGAAAACATTTGAATCGGTTGAAGCATCAGACGATCCGTCGGAAGATGCGTCATCCGAATCCAACGTATCATCGTCATCGTATTTGGGATCTCGATAAGGTCTGTTCCAGAAGGCTTCTTGTCTCCTAGTTGAAGGAATAGCCGATTTCCATGCTGGAGTAGTAGATTTGACATAATCTTTAGGCTTCCTTGAATACCGAGCTTTCTTCATATTCGTTTTAGCACAGTATGCGTTAAAGCTGTTCAGTAGATTGCTGCAACTAGTTTTGTCATTGGATGCCTCAGAGAATCCCTGATAACTGTGACAAACAACATTCGTATAATTACGTTTAGCTTTTAATGCTTGGATGAATTTCAATAATAGCTTAAGTAACGTTAAAATGTTGTGTAATCAATTGCGACTGTGTTAAAGTGTTAACTATAGGGCTCCTGCTGAATTGTAATATAATATGTATCCTGTCAACCTCTGTTTTTAAATTAAAAACGTTCTAATCACCTCAGCTACAGTTAATGTCATTTTGAAAGGCAAATGAACTCTAATTCACAAGTTATGGATTAATGCGATTAAGGTTTTCATAAGATTATCACTGTCAAGATTATTTTATGTACATATACAAGAGTCCAAAAAACTGATTCATTTAAATTTTATATTCTACATTTATCCATCCATTTCCCATGAACCTATAACTAATTTTGTACTTTTAAATGGCCTATTGTTATGATTTGGATGTTCAGGTCAATCAAATAATTTAAATAAAATTTGTTGAAATTAGAGTAACATTACACGTTCTTTATTATGTGAAAGTGAAAACTGCTTCTGGTCTAGGGTAGCCTTGTACAAAATATCATAATATATTTATCTTTCTCGTTGTCAGTAGGAAACAGGAACGATTCTACTCTCCCTTTGCCTTAACAATTCTCCTGTATTTTAACAATAATTACTCAGTAAATAATATTTTACGAAGAAATATAATGCATTTATATCCAACTATCACAGAAAATATTATTTTAAAACACAAGATACTGGAATACGATATATTGCATAAAGACACAGGAAGTCTAGTACAAACGACAAACAATGAGTACAGTATATAATAAGTATGTATATTATATGGCAAATTAATATTTACTAACCAGTCATAAGAGCCACTGGTTGACGGACCAGGATTGTTAGCATTCATTGCACTTTGTTGAAAATAACTTCGAAGATCGTCACTTCTGACGCCGAGCTCCTGTCTTAGTCTTTTATTATCTTCGGAGTTTGAAATTGTCTTCTTTATGACACATGCAATAATGTGAACTTTTGTTGGAATGTAGTTTTTAAATCGTCCACCTGCACAAAACCAAAATTTTCATTTTAGGTATGGGTAAGTATATTATAATGAAGAATGAAATGCACAGTGCGCCATTTCAATTTGACTCAACCTCAATAGCCATATGTCAACCATTCACTACCGTTCACTTTATTTCAACACTTCAAAAAAAATCAAGGAAACTTACCATAATCATTTAATACTGAATATTCTTCTAATTCCTCCTCATCATCGGTCCAACAATTTCTCTTAGCATCCAACACTGCTAAAAACGGTGCATTATCTTTTGTTGCTTGGAGCATATACCTATATTGAACAATGACACATTTCCTTATTTTATTCTTATTGTCTTATCTTATTCAATTACGCTATCAGGATTTCCACTGTAGCTAAATTTTGAATTACTCTAATAAGCCAATTATAAAAGACACTAAATATCTCAGCTTAACATTTTTAGCAACAATAATGAAATAGCTTCCTCACCCTAAGCAGATGTCTTGTCCAAAGGTGACAATGTGAGTGTTAGCTACTCGTAAAATTGTCATTTCGTTATGCTTCAGCGCTGATTCTACAGCTGGTTTTAGCATTGCCTTGGTCTCCTGCAAAAAACAGAAGAACATTACATAATATTCAGAAAATGATATATGGGACAAAATTCTATTGCTCTAATTCTTTACCTTCCAATGCCGTCTTTCCATCCACTTTGAAGTAGTAGCTTCTTTTCCATTTGACTCAATTATTGTGCATGGTAGAAATGTTAGCTCAACAGGAACAGCATACCTGCCCGCCTATAATGATATAATATCAAAATTAATTAGTGCAAAATAGAATTAAACATTCAATGTCAAACCATATCATTACCGTACCTACACTCTACACTACAACGTAAGTAAGTGAACTGACCTTAATAAATTCTATATATTTTCCAGGCATTGTATTTGCAGAAAATTGAAGGTGAATATTCTACAGAGACGCACAGGGAGACCTTGTCGCCAAAAACTCTGGTCCAAAAGAATCCAGTCACCACAGCCGACAGATTTAAAACTTAAATGTTTTTCACTACTTTGTGTGACGAACAGATGAGACCAGAAAGTGACATTGCTACTGAACCTCTTTGCACCCTTCGACAAACTCTGGCTCCTGGCTCCGCTGTTGTCCAGCCAGTTTTGAGACTTGCTTGTCCGTCAACAAAATATTACTGAAATTGGAAAGGTAAAAATACAATATACAATCAACAATACGATTACAATCTTCATAATTGTGTATTTTTAAGTTCAATAAGTTATTAGACTAAAACTATCACATAAAATTAAAATATGAATTAAAAATCCCAACTTTCACTAAACTTGACTTAAGTTTAATTGCTAGTAATTCTAATTTCTGAAAAATAAGCTTAATTCTTCAGTCACGACAGACAAACAAAAAAATTGGAAATCAAAAACTTTTTCAATGAAATATGAAATAGTGCGAGACGAAGCTGGTATTAGGATAATAACTTATCTAGAGACGACGCAGCGTAACGTCAAACAAATTTGAAATAAACATAATGTAGCCAACAACATTTTACTTTTTGTCTATTTTACTTACTAATTAACATGTTTTTGAAAAAGTTGACAAAATGCTTTATCTTTTCGATTTTGTTTACCTGTGAATTTTAATCTTTTACAATATTTTGATTTTGAGTTTGGTTCCTAAATTCTAAATCTTCAGCAGAGGTTATAATCTCTCATAGCTCGCGGGCGTTCAGAGAGACGGCGGGGAATGGGGAATACTTTCTATCTGTAGATATTATATCGTTTCTTTTACTTAGGAGTCGATGCTTTCAGTTTGGGCTATCTCTAACGTGCCCAGTTTCCAACATTACCTTTTAACACACAGA
>JAQFYC010004489.1:0-17003 GCA_034694165.1 Tomocerus mixtus | reverse complement strand
AGTTACTATAGAATTAAGTTACGTTAAGCGAAAAGGTTCTGTGATAGCTCTGGTATAACTGGCTTGGCTAGCTAACTAAGGAGCGAAAGTTACATAGCTAATGTTAAGTCTCATAATAAAGTTGGATTTGGCTTGTGATGAATACGAAGAGAGTGTAAGCTCAGTTAGCCAAGCCACTTCTTTCGACTTACTTGTAAATGTAATATAATAGCGTACAGTACTCCACCCTGAGCCATGGACCAATAATGAGCGTTTTACATTCTCGAGTGAAAAAATAATTTAAAGGGAGAGTAGTGAATTTATGTTATGCTATTATGCACTACCAAGATTACGTACATCTATTGAAAATGACTCAGGCAAAGAAGACCCCTTGCTGCTCTCTGGAAGGCCTTCTGGTCTGTATCATCTTCAACAGGGGCCCATTGATTTTACTATCTCTTAGTTATCAATTTACGACTTACAGATACATATTTTATGTGTGCATGTAATTTTCATATCTGCGATGTAGTGTATAGCATCCATATTATATAGATGTATGATGTATCTATGTATTAAACTCATCTTTTCCATGTTTCAGATTAACAATATGTATTTCCGTAGAATTATATAATATGTAGAAATTGCATATACTTAGGAAGTTCATGGTTGTTAAATGCTAAGAATTTTGAAGAGCTGACGCGAGATAACTAATCCAGTACTAATCATGCATAATCATAAGTAAGCATACCTACCCTATGCCTATGTTATATTTGTAATATTCTTAATAAGAACCAAGAGCATCTTCAGAATGAAAATGTGTAATAATTGTGTTGTCTTTGTGTAGAAGATTTGTTATTTTTCCCAGCACCGAACTACTTGCTTAGTTATGTAGTGTTTGTAGCCAAGCTTAAGTGAATATCTGTCTGGACTTCAGTGATCTTGGCTGATTACTTGTCTATGATCGCATTATTGGTTGGACTTTAAACAAAGCCGACATTAAGTTTCTGTTCTGAGAAATGACAGGCCAGAGCCAAAGCAAACGCAAATGAAGCCAAGCATGTCTTTGCGATGTTTATATGTTGTGTTATTTAATGTTCCAATATAAAAAGTCGGTTTCTTTCTCCATAAGGATGATTCTTCTCCAACGAAGAAGCAATGTAGAGTTTCAGGGGGCAGGTTTGGGAATGACCCCAATTTCATGTAGAAGCCATCGTCCTATATCACGCTGAATAATTTTATCTGTTCTTTAGTCACAGTTGGTGACTAATAAATTATGCTGTAGAATATTTAACTAGAGTTTCTTATTGCCTCTAGGAGACATGTATGGTATGGTGGTATGGATAAATGTACGTATGTAGAATAAAGCCAGTCAGTCCTAGTCCTGCATTTACTTAACCATAGAATGATGCAGCTATTATTATTATTCCATCCGATCCGTCTTGTTTCATTCCATAAATGTATGAATTTTATAAGGAGTATAATAACAGACACTTTATAAGATACGACTATGATTTCTATTCATATTCCGCTATAAATCTGTTTCTATTTATACATTATTATTCTGGTGAGTTTATTATAAGGTTCTGTATCCATAATTTAAAGCCTACTTATAGTAGGATAGTGGATAGTTCAAAGGATTACATTAAATACAGTGGTAACTAAGCAAAGTAGACAAGTCGTGAATACCTGTTTAGGTAAGTTAGCGTTCCTTGGATAGCTGTTTAAAACATTAGGGCGAGCAAAGTAATGTAAAGTAATGTAGTGTGCATGCCATATTTTACATTCGTATTAGCATTACCTACATTCAGTTTTATTATGCGTGAAGATGAGTAGAAGAAAAGATCCCTAGGCTTTTACAACTTCTAAAGATACCTTCCATCTACCTGGGACACACCACACAAACATAATATATCTGTAATGCAACTTTCGCCAAGATACTGATATGATATGATATTCAGTCAAGTCACCTCATACATGTATGCATACAGATACACAACAATTTAGGAACAGAGAGCATAGTTTACGACTTTTGGCTTGCTTGACCCTTTTCCTCTAAAATGAGGGCAAAATCAAGAAATTCTAAACAAGCGTCAAAAGTGGGTGTACCTAGTTACATCAGATTAGACACTTTGCTTCTTGCTGACAGAGAGTCAGGAAAATTGGAAGTGTTAGCGTTTCTCTTACTGTAGAGAGCAGAGCGTACCTTTATTTTACCTTAGCTTAGGTACGTGGCATGCAAGTCTTTAAAGTTAGTTAGGTACGTGCAGAGCCCAAACAAAGTATGATGTAGTTAATCTTAAATTCATGGGCTTTGAAATCAATGCGGCCCTTCCAGGCCTTTGTTTTCATTGCTAAAGCAAGCTGCAATTGAAAGGATAGATGTGTCTTCCTTAATGTGAATGTGAATTCTGTGTTATTGGTAGTGGTATGCTATGATACAGGCTTTTGGATTCTACTCGATGTATGGTAATGGTTCTAACTATAATTTTCATGACTCATTTACATTCAGAATGCAATTTTGTCTAAGGATGGCTCTTGCAATGTATTACGTTATACTTACTCGGGGCCAAACGAAGCTAAGCTAATCGAAAAGCATCGTTCAAAGGAATATATCTGTGCATATACAGTATTACTGAATGTATTGAATGTATATGCACCCATATTACTACATATAATATGTATTTAGAGCCACAAAAACGAGATTACAGATTTGGGAAGGTGTATCGTAGTTTGGCTATTGACTCGGGCCAAACAGTGAAACAGTTGCAATGAAATGGAGTGAACATTGTTGGGTACATAAACTATTAGAATAGTTTGTTTGGTGCGTGGATTACATTAAGGCTGGTATTCATACAATGGCACCTGAACTCAACTGACTGCCTGAAATGATGTTCAGGAAGAGATGCGATGTAATGTGCCGCTCATTCAGCTACCAAAATTGGTGATGGCCCATTTGCACTTGATCCCATGAGTGTAGTTACATTCATTACCACTGTGCCCATATCATCCTCTTTAATAACATCTATCTGTACACGTCTTTAAAGTAGTTTACAGATGGTATTTAGATCTACGACTTTGATCTGAGCTCGTGAATGACAGATCATATTATTCTTACTAGATACCTACCGACTTTAAATGTATTTCTATTCTTTTTCCACTTTAATCAACTTCACTACTCTATTAAACACAGATACATTAAGTGGCCTGGCAATGGTAATAGTAAGTTGTTTTGATTTCTTTTTTGTACTCTGCCCTCACCCTCTAATGCATTCTCTTACAGGTCCCATGTGTGATGCACATGTAGATTTGGTACATGTTAGGATTTATTAAGATTTATTAGTGCATATTAAGCAGAGTAGTTTATTATTTGGGTGAAATGCGTTCTCTTTATGATCTATAGCTTGTCGGATCCATATATTTTGTTGATACATAAGAAATGTCATGTCAGGTTAAATTTTAAAGGTGCTCGTAAAGTAGAATTGGAAAAACGTTTATACCTTCACTTTTGCTGTGTGAATTTCTAAATGAAATTCAATTTAACAAGAATGGATAGCATCAAATAAATAAGTATGTACATTTAAATAGTGTTCAACATAATGTTAATGTAATGTAAATGGATATTGCTCCAAGGTGCGGGCGAACATTTACTATTACCATTAGTAGGATAAACAGAAACCTGAATTGAAATGATGATGGCACTGGTACTGGTACTATTCTCCAATTACTATAAACCTACTTTCTGCTCTGCCCAGGATTTCTTGGGGTGTGTTATTGTTATTATAATCTATTCCATTTATTGTATGTAGTGTATATGTACATTGTGCCATTGTGTGCTGGACTAGATTGCATAAACATACTGCACTGTATTGTGGTGTCATGTCATTGCAGAATGTATGCAGAGATTATGTACTTTTCATTTACAATGTAATTTGCACTGGCAATTAAACAGTAGAGTTCTTCCTGCATAATATTGCTTTCATTCGGTATTCTGTAGTGTTAAACAAACAACAGAACAGAACAGAGATCCATTAGCAGCAGAAGTATAATAGCTAAAGTAATGCGAGTTTTAAAAGTGAGTTAGTACAGCGTTTCATGGGTGTGTGTATAAAGATCCATAGTGGACTGGACGAGTCGAGGAGCAGAATGCATTTAAGCGTGGAGGGCACAAGGTGTGGAATAATACTAATGTTTTCCTTTATTAACACAGAATTCGATTAGATTTTTAATACCTATGTAAATCCGAGTAGCATTCGTATAAAGACTTTTCATTTTCATTAGCACAATATCTATTCCATGGTCTATGGTCTGGTAACACTGCCACGTGAATAAATGGGCTGGAAGTTAAAGCTAACTAAAGGGATCTGTTTCATTTGACTCAATTTCCGGTTCTCGAGTTCAGCTCACATGTGGACATTACACTGTTCTTTTATGCGTTACTAGCTCTGAATTAGTTACAGAGTTTTAGCGTTAAATACTTGTACAAATTACAAATACTAGTATGTATGCATTACATGGGTTTCCTAATGAAATTACAATTACAATCTGTGTCTCTACTTTTGGAATACACCTTACATTGTATTTCTTGACTCTCGGCCAGACCAGAATGAATGTTAAAATTAGACCAAATGCGTTTTCCAACATAAATGTTTCCAATCAGTTTTAAAGCATTGTGTCTGCTGTAATTGTTAACGTTACATTTTGTTATGCTATCAAACTGAATTTAACAGTCTCTAACTATAGTGTCCTGTCCCAATATCCACATTTTGTGTGTATCCCTTAAAATAATATGACATGGTGTGGTATGTTATATATATGGGATATGCATTTAGAAATTTAGATGTAGTAGATGTACCTAAACTGAAATCAAAAATGGTATCTCCAAACTTTACATTTCAAAGAACAAGCAGCTATAATTTATCTTATAATATAAATTTTGTTCTAATAAGTAGGTATGAATATATGTGAACTGTATGTTTAGGTATGTACCAATACACATAGTGTTGCCTAATATGGATTCTAAGTTTTGATATTTATCTAGCTTTGTTATATCTGTCTATTTTGTAGCAGTTCAGATGGGATAATGAAAAGCGGTGGATATATAAACAGTAGATCCATGTAGTGAAATGACTAAGCATAAGATTATTTATGATGAAGACAAAGATAGCAGAATGAAGGATGTGCGGATGCACTAACAAGTAGGGAGATAAATTAAGAAAAAAATTTCCTGTGCTCATCGTCTGAAGTGAAGTATACGTAGTTAAGCTGGAGCTTAGTGAAGTTGAAGTTAGGTTGTTAGAAATAAGCAGTTCAGCTCAGTAGACAGAGGACGCATGTTTTACAAAGGTATTATATTCGTTGTGTTTTATGAAACACATTAAGATGAATGTTGGACATATCAGAAGGAAGGAATCTCCATTCATTTTATTGTGAGTGAACAATGTTCCTCCTCTTCATCATCATCAAACAGAGCCAGACCATGCCAGTCAGGGCAGGCGAGGGTTTGTGAATTGTGACTTCACTTCAATGTATTTAGTTGTATGGTGTTGTGTAAGTGTTAGATACGATGACATACGCTCCGCTTCCTTCCTTGGCTTGCTTGTGCTAATTAAATGCATCAGTTTGCTCTGCTGCTGAACTGAAATTTAGTGTGTATGAGTTATTATTAGTTAACATAACTAACAAGAACAACATAACATCTCCGTGAATTACGATTACGAGATCGTCGCCGATTTGATTTTAGAGTTGATGGGAAAGGGCAACTAAAAATGAGTTCTGCTCTACTCTTTTGTTTCTTTCTCCTTCTCGCTCGTTTATTAGAACATTGACGTGTTCCAATTGAAGCCAATTTAAATGCACATTTTGTTGCCCCAAATTACAGAGTGGGGCATGCATTGCTACTATATCTCTTTGTATGTGAGCCTGTAGTTGATAAACGGCATGAGCGTTCATTAACATATTCCGTACCCCTTACCCTTTAATATTTATTAACATCAGATGCGTTTCCCTGCATATGTTACTGTCTCTGATGGGTAAAATATTATATATATACACTTACTGTATGCTTAGAGATTCTAAACTCTCCTTGTTATGTTGAGGTACATTCTATATGCACGTTTCACAATCAACTTGAGTGGGTTCTTCCTATTATAATTTAGTATTCCTACCGTCGTATTGTTTTAGTATATAGTTGAAAAGCTACTGAAACCAAGTCAAGGCAGTCAGTGCGTTTTGTATTTATAGTATATTAAAATGTTTTTGTACCGTTTTTAAATGTAATGTCTAACTAGGTATAAACATTCTAATCTATTATTACTCATCGTTGGTAGGAGAAACAGTGTTGGAAAAAATACGAAGAACGTAAACATTTATTTAACTCTGTCCGGACAATATTTTCGAATTTGATTACTATGACCCTCTACACGTCAATCAAAATACAAGCATAATAATACAACAGAAATAGAATGCAAGCTATATGTTAGCCGTTAGTTAGATTAGACATTATATTTTACACTCCTATTATTTGCTGGGCATACATGTCATTTTTCCTTCTAAACCAACAGATACGTAAATGTACTATGTAGTTAAGTTATTTACCTAGGTTGAAACGGGGAGGAGTTAATTAATTGGAACCTTTGAATACAATAAATAATGTGTATTTCATCTGATGACTCATAAAGGCTTCGCAGAGTTAACAATGTTAAAATTTATAGAAATACACGAAATATTGAAAAAATCACTATCACTGATAACTCCAACAAAAAACGAAGAATATTACCTACAATTTGAATAAGAATGAATTATAATTGTTATAAATTGCTGTTTTAATATTTAGGTTGTTGATATCACTTTTAACGTTTGTAAGTTAAATGGTTAAATCATAGTAGTACATGCATGAGTGTGTAAATCATGTCTATACACTTTGACAGAACATAAGTGTATTACGTATTCCATTTTCACTTGAATTGTGCTTACGTAGAATATGCTGTTACGTTTAGAATAAGTAATGGAGTAAAACAAAAATATGTACATTATGGATTCCTTCGTTTGTTTGTAAACATCTACAGGTTGTCAATAAAATTTGTTTATTTATTATGCAGGTCAATTTCGTTCACCGCGAATAACAGAGCATCCCAAAGATGTGTTGGTGAAGAGGAACGAGCCAACAACTCTTAATTGTAAAGCCGAAGGAAAGCCTGAGCCCGATATAGATTGGTATAAGGATGGCGAGCTGCTCAACAATAGCCCTTCTAACGACGGCCGACGCATATTTCTCCCGGGCGGAGATCTCTTTTTTCTAAGTGTTTCTGACGGAAAGAAGGAGAGTGACTCAGGAACCTACTGGTGTATCGCACGCAACCATGTGGGCAATGTCCGGAGTCGTAACGCTTCATTGCAAGTCGGAGGTAAGCAGAAAAAGCACTTTATTACCCGGTTCTTTACATAGTCACGTATTCTAGAACACATAGAAAAGACAAGACATGCCATGTACCACCGCTACATGTACGGCAATGCAACAACACGAGTATGCTACTGTGTGTCCATAACACAACACATCGCAGATCTTTCATGAAACGATAAACCCACCTACTATTAGAACTAGCAACTACCCATACGAATGCACTTACTTTCTGCCCGGAAATTTGGAGAAAATGCCAGAATGCCAGACCAGAGTCGGCTCGGCTTACTTTTACTTTCAACTTTACTATTATCTACTTTTATGTAATAACATATCATAGTCTTCTCTAGTTTGTGCTGTAAGTAACGTTAAGTACTAAGTAGGTACAGGTAGAAAGTGGAAGAAGTAAGAAGTAAGCACCTATATACTTTTTTCTTGGTATCTGCGTAGGGAGGAGTAGGTACATATTTTGTGATATGATATGATATGATATTTATATGACGATGACTGCAATAACATAACTATAACCGATAGGGTCGATACGATAGTGAAAATGCAGCCGACTACTTTTCTTTACTTTATCTCTACTTGGCTGTAATAGTCAATTTCTTAGGAACGGAGCACGACACGCCAAGGAAAGAGAAGCCAACCAAGCCAGGCAGATTGCACCTTCATTTCATTTTATTCCGTGCCATTTGGTTGATCTGTCTGCCGAAAGGAACCATGATTCTATTTTCCATGTCGTCTCATGAAAAGAATCATCGATCCCTCTCTGAGACATGGACGATATATTATCCTTTCTCTGTAACATCTTGTCATGTCTCGCCGTATCTGTAAAGAAATAAATTATCCTTACATATCGTCATTCTATTATTCTATTACATTCACCTCGGCTCAGTGCAGTAGTTGCCACATAAAATAAACAGACAAATTCTTCGCATACTACACATAAAAAATAAATATCTGCATCCTGCACCAGCACCTATGGGAATATAACGGGGTACCCAAAAGTTCATAGCAGAATGGAATCTCCAATACTGGAATTTATCTTATGTCATATTTAAAATTTAAACTTATTTTATAATTTTACATGTCCAAGCTTGCGTTACCTAGTCGGTAAAACGTACTCCTACACTAAAGAATACCTAATGCATTTATTTTGAGACATGAATATTTATACACAGACAAATGGAAAGGAATAGGAACATTAAGTTTAAAGAGAGAATGAACCAACAACGCAGCCAAACGTTTATATTTATATTTTTGAAACAGCAGTCTCCCAACAGTCCCAACTCCCAACCCCAAGTCAAGCCACTTCCTTAAATTAAAAGGGCCGGACAGAATTGTAAATACCGAATTATCAGCTATGACCATATAGAGCAACTCTGAAAATAGTTCAGAGTTCAATTTAGTATCTTTAAGAAGATTGAGTTTAATGTATGCGTATTAAAACGTAAATAACCGTGTGGGCAGATATGAAGCTACAATAACTCATAGCATGCATAGTGAGACATGTGATTTAAATCAGCCTGTCATGAGAGGTGTTATACCTGGCCTGGAGTCTCTTGTATTATGTATGTTATCTTGAATTATAAAAGTAATGGTGAGAAGGAAAGGAAGCTCGTATTTTGTTATGTTTGTGGCTTGCTTGCTGCGTGGTTTACATTTACAGTAAACTATGCTAACATGATTTTACTACTTTATCAGCCAGGTATTCACTATCTCTGTGCTTGTATTCCTAGATTGTAAACCTAACTGTAGGTACTTTATATTTTACTGGAGTACTAGAGAATGTATATAGGTATGTGTATATTTTGTAGGAAAGCTTTTGATGTTTGTATACATTACTGCCCCGATGCATTATATTATGGTGTGTTATCGTGTGAGATGATACGAGCTGACGGCTTGAAAAAAAATTGACAGCTCTAAAAGTTTAAAGCCTGGCCTGACTTGGTTTGACTCAACTCTACTTTCATATTTAGAATTTAGGTGTATCTCATCTTCATATCTCAGGAATAGGAAATAGACGATCCCAAGATCAACTTGAGATGCAATCGGTGAGGATGAGGATACTAAAGCGGATCTCAGATCTGATCTATCGCTGTAAAATATTATGAGCTTGTTTTTATAATATCTCTTGACACCTTTATGTAGTTCAGCCTATCATTTTCCTCGCCATTTACGAATTCGTATTCATGTTACAGTTTATACTGCAGATAAGTTCCTTACTAAAGGTATACTATACACTATATACATATATTCTGAGTATCCTGCAATGCGCATTCTGTAACTGATTTTCCTATAGAGATCCTATTGTGTGTAATAATAGTATTATTTCTCAATATTCTGAAGATCTATTTAGGATAAATATATTGTATAGTTCCCATTTTGTTAGTGAGGAAATATTTATGTAGTGTTCATCATCAGCTTGTGACCCTGGCCATACCTTTGGTATTGTAACATTACAATTGAATGTTATAGTACTGTTGGTTTCATTTAGTAGAGATATAGATTGATCGGTTGCTTTAGCTAAGCGTTAGCTTAAAGACATGGATAAAGGTAAATTCTTGATTCTTTCCTTGTATGGCATAAGGAAAAGTAAAGTAAGTATAGGGTGCCACTGCCACTGTGCCACACACAGGATTGTTGGGATTTGTGTAAAGTTTGATTTAGCATTTGGATTAGGTTCAGTTTCTTGGTAGGCCTAGGTTTGAGGCAAAAGAAGGGAAGAGAATTCCAGCCCCATTCTGTCCTTTTCGTAACTCGTATCACATTAGTGCATGAGTCATTTCCCAATCAGTAAGTGCGTAATGTTCCCACTTCTCGCTACCCACCTTTTGTGGTAATGGAAATGCGTTATGAATACCTACGTAGATCATTGGATTGAAATTGAAGTTAAGTAAAAGATTGACGGACGTAAGATTGATGGGGTCACGCCATTCTTCTCACCTCATGTATGTTACTGCACTGCAAGTAAATAAGTTCATTGGAACAAGGAAAAGAAAGCGGAAATAATATATTAGCATTGTGAAAGGTAGGTTGATTCAAATAAATGCATAAATACGACAGCATCGTATTTCTGTCCAATTTTAAATACATTTTTAATACTGCTAAATGCAAGGGTGTACAAACTGATATAAACTTTTATCACAGCTTAGTTATGTATTTAAGTAGGTTAGATATTTACTAGGTTCACTTTCAGAATGATAAAAATTATTAACATCTTAAGCAATAGGACAAAAAGATTAAATATCATTATATGTAATTCTTAGTGAACTAAACAAAATAGCAAGCCTTGTTATTCCTTTCGTCTAATACTTGCATATGGTAATTAATATCAAGTATGGAACAATTTGAAGGAGCTGGTTCTATAAATTTTTTCCAATGAAGTAGCAGATCTTCAGGGCTCAGGCAACAGGAACTTACCTAATAGTTGTTTAGAATTGTACATATTATATAACATTATTATTCCAACTGAGAGAGCGTGGGCGAAATATTATATACCGTTTTCTTCAGTAGACAAGAGTCTGGTTCAATTCTTCCGTAAATTATCAGAAAAGTATTTCGAGGAACGACTTTTAACTGTCTAGGTATTAATCCCGTCATGTATACATCGTCCATGTGAATAATTGGTGTGCTAAGTGATGCGCGCAATACTCTGGGTATGATATCGGTATTGAATATGTAAGCGACGCCGCTAAGGTAGCCGGGGTACTTATCCGGAATGTACATGTAGCTTGGAGTGTAATATTTTGACACATATGCTATATGCCTTACTGGTTGTGTTCCACAATACATACAGCCCCTGAAAAATTGAATTAAATAAATTTATATGTGCATTTAAATATAATTGAATTGTAAAATCATTTATACGAGTGATGAGAAGAGACGATATTTTATTGCCTTACATATATTCAACATCAGGATTCTCTTTTGCTAAGCTCAAGGCTAAATCTATGTTAATGAAGAAATCGTCATCTGCTTTTAATACATGGGTTGGCATCTTCAGATTTTCTTGAGTACATGTTAAATAAATCCATTTATACATTGACAAATGACTAAAGGTTAAATTGTGGTAAGAATCATCGAAATTCTCCACAATGATGTCGCCATACGTGGATATTTCTTTACTGAGTTCTTCCTAGGTAATAGACAATACATAATTAAATATTTATTAAGAATTTTCTTAGTAATTATTTTTCTTCTGAAGCAATTACCTGGTAATCACTCACTGTTAGCTCTCCCATTAAGAAGACCAATCTAACACCTTTAGGATGAAGGTTTTCAACCGTTCCATACGTTTGTCTTATAGTTTTTCTATTCAAAAAGTGTTTTGGGGCTGAGCTAACCATAATTAGCATTTTTGTTGAAGGTTGGCAATACTGCTCCCTAGTAGTTTGATTTGTTTTTCCAGGGGAGTGTATAAAAGTAGCGTAGTTTGTAAAGTTGAGATAATCTTCCACAGAGAAGGATTTGTCTATACCCCAAGTTACTAATTCAGGGTCTGAAATACTCCATTCTCTCCTCGCTTGTAAAGAATCGCTTTCAATGTAAGTTGTAAATTTTTCAAACACATTTTCACATTGACAAACAGATTTTATTTCCTCTGACGTTTCTTCCCCTAAACAGTGTTGACCTAGCATTGAAGAAGGGATCGTTTTAAAGGAACTAATTATTTGTAATTCATTATAGTCCAGATTTATTGGGCGTTTCCTTTGTCGAATTTGTACATTGAAAGTGAAATATCCAGGGTGAACAACAAAAGTCAGATCTAAATCGTAATATTCGGACGTTTGGTATAACTCCTTGATTGAAGTCGTGTTCACAGGATTGGACCACCATTTAATACATTGTAAATTAGAGTAATTTGTAGATTTGATTAGTTTATTCATTTCATGTACAGCAAACACATTTAGCTTGCGAATGTTCCAATAATATTCCAACTCTGTATTAGAAAACGATGTGGGTACACTAATTGCAGGAACTGTTCGATTCAACGAAACTGAAACCGTAGCAGAATTGAGGACTGCTTTCATGCGGTCCAAAGATGACATGTTAATGTGAATATAAATGTATGGCGACCATGGTTTTGGTGTTGGCACTGTTAATTGTATTGTATTGTATTGTATTGTATTTATTGCAAAGAATGATTAAATGGCAGTTTCACAACTGAAATAAATAATCGAAATAACAGAGTAGATTACAGTATAACAGATCTTATAGTAAAGGTACTTATCATATAACATAACCTAGTGACTTATTTTAACAATTTTTTACCGTCTTATTATATTTTTCATTTAAAAGGGAAACAACTTTTGGAATGGTGGAATTCTCATATCTAACTTTCATTTTCCCCTTAATTGGTTGTAGCAAGTAATTTATTGAATGCCTAGTTGCTCTATGTGGTTTTACATAATCTGGAGGTAGTAGTGTTCTGAACCTATCTGATTTTAACACTTTTCTTCCGAATTTCTCCAACAATGTACCTCTACGGGTTTCAAGTGTTTCTAGTTCTAATTCCTCACACAAGGTATTATAATCCTGTTCAACAACTTTTCTTCCTAAAATAACTGATAGCACCCTCCTTTGAACACTTTCAATTGCGGAAGTGAGATTTCTTGTGAGGGCTGGTCCCCATACTACGCAAGCATATTCTAAACAAGGCCTAATGTAACTTTTGTAAACATGTAATAGCTCTTTTCGTTCAAAACCTGCACTTTTTAAATTTATAAGGCCGTACATTTTTGAAGATGCACATTTAATAATGTTGTTTATATGTTTGTCCCATTTTAGTTTGTCAGAAATCGTGACTCCTAGCAGTTTAACTTCTCTTAATCTAACTATTTCTACTCCCTCAATAGTAAAACTCCAGTTATCACTTGAGGTTGTATCCTTAGCAAAATTCAATATCATAAAACCACATTTTTTTGGATTAAAAATCATAGCCCTTTCTTTCATCCAAACCGTCATGTCCTTCAACATCTCCTGTCCCTTCGGCAATTTATTTGACACAATTTCTGCCACAGTTGTGTCGTCGACAAAACCAGAAATTGAAAAATTTTCTTGGCCGTATTTTTCCTCAAACTTAATTAGTACGGGGTTAATTTGTGCCAAAAAACAGAGAGGGCCTGTTTTGGTCCCCTGAGGAGTCGAGCAGGTGCAGGTTAGATTTCCAGACACCGTATTACCACATTTAACCTTTTGTGTTCGATTTTTTAAAAAACTAGCGAGCCACATTACAGTAAAAATGTCAACTTTACAATCGTTTTGTATATAGTCAATTAATATAGGATGGGAAATTAATTCAAAAGCCTTGCTTACATCAAATATGTAGAGGATAACAATTGTACCTAATTTTTCCAAGGCTTTGATAGTATAATCTAAAAGTTTTACAAGATAGTGTACCGTACTACAATTTTTTTGGGACCCATATTGGTTATTACTTATAATTGGCATCAACTGTTCATTTAGCCTTTTACACATTACTGTTTCTAATAAGTGCGCAAACGGACTAGTAATAGACAACGGTCTAAGGTCATTGATTGATTTAATAACTTTTACCTTTGGTAGTGCAGTTATAGTAGCCCCCTTCCATATGTTTGGGAAAATACATTCTTTAAGACTAGCATTCATTATGTGACTTAGTATATAGCACAATTCTAATGCAAATTCCTTTATAATTAAAATTGGAACACTATTAATTGGTACAGACTTGCTTGACTTTAACTTATTTAGTAATAAATATACATCATATTCACTTGGTAAATTAGGTTCATTTAGCTGCAAGTTAACATTTGCAAAATAATCATCAGGTAGCCCTGGGTACGTAGTTGCTGTTTTGGTAAATTGCATATTTACAATTTCAAGAACACAATTTAGATATGGTGGATTTTCTGGGTTAGCAATCAACGAAATTGTGTTGAATAGCACTTTAGGGTCATTTCTTTTGTTGTTAAGATCACAGACTAATTTATACCATGATTTGTCATAAGTCAAAATTTTTTCAGAAAACCTATTTCTTACCGCTAGTTTCGCAATCATAATTTCCTTTTGAATTAGGTTTCGTAATGATTTCCAACTATCGTTATTTCTATTATATAACTTAATCTTTTTTACTAGTAGCTGTTTAATTCTTTTAGTCATCCAGGGTTTGTCTGTGTTACATTTAGACTTGATTTTTACAGGGAAACAACTATCATAATAAAACTGTAATATGTAGTATAAATATGTAGCTTATTATTCCAACTTTGGCTACATCACAGCCATTCGGTAACCATTGTTGACAAACGTCAAGTGAATATACATTTTGTATGTTTCCCGTTGACTTTGGAAATATCTGCGCTGAATCATACATAGTGTACTTTATTATTCTTTATTCCACGATACTTTGAAATTTTAATGTTACAATACTACCTACATATTATTTCTCCATTATCATGTTATTTAGCTTAATTACTACTTAAGATTCCTAAACCAGAAGCGTCTTTTCCTAATAAACCACACGACATGACACGTAAAGCGTAAATATACAATGCCCAATGCAGAACGCAGACAGATATAAACATAATAATTAGTGGGTAATAATAAATGATAACTCGAAAAATGTGCACTACCCTCTTTGACATGTATGCATGTGTAACTTGATTGTTAAGGTCGTACCTGTCAAAGTCATTTCTTATTTTGAGCCCAAAAAATTTGAGAAATCTAATAATATGCCACTACATGCCATGAATACGTATAGCTGAGCAAAAAGTCATGTCTTAAGACGGGTGTAAGTTTAAGGTAGAGTTATTAAGTAGAATACATAGTTTATATGCATCTACTTATAAAGACGAATGTTCAATAACAAGCTCTATTATTTAATAGATAAAAAATGTAAACACACTACACATCCCTAATAGTTTTCATGTGCAATGCACACTTGCACTAACAAACAATAAAGAGGTCTTTGTACCATACTTAAGCATAGAGCTAGTAATTTGGAGCAGGGCAAGGGCAAAGATTCGTATGCAGACATTTCATATTTCAGACTCAGACTCCAGGCCAGGAGTACGAATTGCGTGTGCATGTCATCATCATCTCATGGACAAGTGACATCAACTAACTCAGAAATTGGAGCAGTACAGTGCATTTAATTCTAGGATAGTAAAATCGTTGTTTTAGTAACTCAATAGCATCCATTACACCATCATCATCCTTTTCTTCCTTCTTTTCGTGTCTTATGTTTGTATATTTATATTATACACTGACTGGATTCAGATAGTGAATTGTGATGCGAGTGTGAGTGCATCAGTAGATAAGAGGAGACAGTCAGAGTCAGAGTCAGATCAGAGCACATGGTAATGATAATGATTATAATATACACATAACATAACGTACAGAGAAGAGAGATGAAGAATCCTTCCTTGTGCTGTAGTAGAAAGAAAACGAAAAGTTCAAAGATATGATTAGGTACTTGTACTTATTTGTACAACATAAATAGTAAGTTAAGTTGTTATGTATATCATATAAGCAATTTTAAACTTTCCTTTATATTCAACTCATCAACTCCTCTCAACATCAGTGCCCTAGCAAAACATACCATAACATTACAACAACTCATCTCCTTCATTTTGAAGGATCTGGACAATATTACTGATACAAATATACACTGGAGACTCCAATGCTGTATGCACAACTAATGCATCTCAATCTCTCGATCCTTTAAGAATACATATTCCGACCCCGGCATAAGCATAACACATGTTTACCTACATACTGTTAATATACCAACTTTTACTCTAGCGTAAACTGTAAACGAAAGAAGGGTGCGTTACGTAACGTAAGTATGGAGTAAGTAGTTAGTTAGTTATTGGCTTACTTTGCCTTTTTCATCACAAAAAATAAAGATCCTTTACTTTACTCCAGACTTGACTAGACACCCAGGTCGAGGTCTGGACTCTGGAGACGAATAGTAGACCCCTCCTCGTGCATTATTCTTTCTTCGTCTTCCCTCTCATATGTGATAGTAGGATGATGATGATTTGTTCACTTTTACAAAAACGTTACGTTGTAAGTAAATGTTAAGTATACGTTTAAGAAACCAAAGCACTTGTGACAAAAAGTAATTTTTTGTTGGGTTCAATTTATACATTACATATTACTACATCCAGGTCAATCCAAAATCCAGTATAATGTTTTATTTATATAATTATCTGTCTACCTATATCTTATAGTGCAAGTCGTACATACACATTTGTCTTAATAAGTATAGTTACTTTGGTTTTTAGAATTAAATAATAGTTACCTAGTTGGAGTGTTTTGATAGGTTACAACTTCAGAACTATCTTAATAAGTAAGTAAAGTTATACACACTTGCATTTGTTTTTATAAGAAGTTAAGATATATACTACGACTACAATGTATTATGTAAAACATCAATATTTAATTTTTAGCTGGTCATTGCCTTTTCTTCCATGTGCGTTTGTTGTTGTTAGTTTTTTTCGAGGGTTTGATCGGCAGCAAATGTAAATCTGGTCAAAACTTTAAAACGTGTTTATATGTTGGCTACGCATTTGTTTTTCCGTACCTATCTACCTGTTCCATAGTAAATGAGTTAAAGAACGGGAATCGACACAACAGAACAGGT